>JAXQQM020083916.1:0-21273 GCA_034641835.2 Pinus albicaulis | reverse complement strand
GATGAAGCGCCAAAACTATGGGCCCCGTTTGGGTAAATTGGTGTTTCAACTTCCCAGGGACGTAACTTTGGCATACTATCTCCGTTTGACGCACATGATACATCATTAGAAAGCTCTACCCGAGGACTACAGCTGTCGGGACGAATTTTATCAGAAAATTCGTTGGCGCTTTCGTACCCAAAAAACGTCGTTTAGGCCTCAAAACGGCTCCGGAAGTTCAGGACCCGAAAAACTGCTAAGAATAGTAAGTTATGCCAAAACGGAAAAACTGAAAGAGACAATGGTGGGGGCCCAAGTGGAATAGGCGGGTGGCCACCAATATCCACCTGGATCTTCGTCCCTCCCCCTTGTAGCTACCGGTCCCCATTGCGTTGTCTCTCCATGAGATGAGGAAATTTCCGCCGAACTTGGTCCCCGGGTGAACCCGCGCGCGCGCGCGCGCGCGCGCGCGCGCGCGCGCGCGCGCCCCTTCCTTGGTGAAGGAGTTGGCCAGCTTTGACAACCCGATACAGTTGGATCTGCTGTTGACGAGTGTTCTTGATTTGCATGTCCATGATACAATCCGTGGTGGCCTGTTCCATGCAGTCTGGGTTTAACTCTGTTGGTGTGAGTTGTTCTGCAATGTCCGAGGTGTCCAGTAGAGGTGGAAAGTAAGGACGAAGGCGATCCACATTGAAGACTGGGTGCAGACCAAGGAATGGTGGAATACTAAGCTCGAAGGCATTGTTACCTACAGCCTTGGTGATGGTGTACGGCCCGTATCGGAGAGGGCGAAGCTTGCGGTGAGGTCCAGTGAGGCGCTCCTTCTGCAAATGTAGCCATACTTTGTCGCCCACCTGGAAGTGGTGTGGCACCCGGTGTTGATCATGGCGCTGCTTGTACTTCGCATTGGCTCTGTCCAATATATCATGAACCTGTTGGCGGATGTGTTGAATGCGCTCGATGAAGCTACTTGCTTTGTCAATTTCAGACTGGACATGAGCTGAATCGGCCTGAGCAGCTGCAAACGGCATGGCTATGTCAATGGGACATAGTGGTTGGAATCCCAAGCCCACCTGAAAGGGGCTATGGCCAATTGAACTGTGGAGAGCCCGGTTATAACTGTGTTGTACATAGGGGAGGCTCTCGTCCCATGTGCGTGGATGCGTTGAGTTGTACATGCGCAGAATGTGTACAATCATTCTGTTGACGACCTCTGTCTGGCCATCTGTTTGGGGATGGAAAGCTGTGGACTTGGTGAGCTTTGTGTCCATCATTGACCAGAGGCTGGACCAAAATGTGCTGAGGAACCCGCTATCTCGATCTGATATGATAGACTGTGGGATCCCAAAGTGAACCCATACTCGTTCAAAGAAGAGTTTAGCAGTAGCTTCTGCTGTGATATTCTTCTTACAGGCTGCCATAATGGCCATCTTCGAGAATCTATCAACAACCACGAAAACACAGTCATTGCCATTCTTAGTAGAGGGCAGTCCCGACATGTAATCCATGGAGATGGATTCCCATGGTCGACTAGGGGTAGGTAGTGGAGTATATAGGCCTTGCTTCTTGATGGTCGGCTTAGCAATGGCACAAGTAGTGCAGGATCTGATGTGCTTCTCGACATCCTTTCGAAGGTTCGGCCAATAGAAATACTTCTGTAGTATTGCTACTGTTTTCTCGACCCCGAAATGCCCAGCGACTCGACTGTAGTGTGCTTCCCATATCATCTTGGCACGCTCGTTTGAAGGAACACAAAGGTGTCCCAGGTGACATAAAAGTGCATCTTGGAGGTGAAAATTTGGAACTTGTGTGCCCCCCAAGAGTGCCTTGTAAGTGTGGCCGAATTCGGGGTCACTCTCATAGAGAAGCGGCGAATCAGAAGTCTCGTGCCCACAAGAGTTGAGCACGGTGGTGAGCGCCACGATCGGTGGTCGGCTGAGGCAGTCTGCAACATTATTGGTGCTACCCTTCTTGTACTTGATGTTCAAATGAACCCGTTGCAGATATGTGGACCACTTCTGATGGCGATCATTCTACAACTTCCCTTGTGTCTGTATGAACTGCAGGGGCCGGTGGTCTGTGTGGATGATTGTTTCCTTCTCCAAAATGTAATGCTTGCATTGTCGCATGTGCTTGCACAATGGAATACATTTCTTGTCATAGGTAGTGGGATACTTGCGAATCGTGTCGTACAATGTTTCACCGTGATATGCCACTGGATGTCCCTGTTGAGTAAGAACTGCCCTAATAGCATAGTCAGAGGCATCTGTCTCGATCTCAAATGGCTGCTGCAAGTCTGGTAAGGTGAGCACTGGGGCAGAACAGAGGCGATTTTTCAATTCTTCGAACGCCTTCTGTTGAGGTTCCGACCAAAAGAATTTTGCTCTCGCTCCTCCTTTGGTGACTTGACTCAAGGGCCAAGTGATATGAGAGAATCCCAACACGAATCTACGGTAGAAATTAGCAAGACCCAGAAAGCTGCGAAGCTCTGTTATAGTGGTTGGGGCTGGCCAATCCCGAATGACTTGGATCTTGGCCGGATCCACATGCACCCCCCTTTCATCAATAATGTATCCCAGATATTGAACCTGGTTCATGCCTAAAGTGCACTTCTCCAAATTGGCACACAACTTGTGTTGCCGCAGTGTTTGGAGGACTTGTCGGATGTGGTGAAGGTGCTCTTCCCAAGTCTGGCTGAAGATCAGAATGTCATCCAAGTACACCACTACAAATGAGTTGGTGAATGGCCGCAAGATGTCGTCCATCATCCTCATGAAGGTTGCGGGAGCATTCGTAAACCCGAAAGGCATGACCAGCCATTCAAAAAGGCCTTCCTTAGCTTTGAAGGCAGTCTTCCACACATCAGAGGGTTCAATTGGTACCGGGTGATACCCAGACTTCAGGTCGATCTTACTGAAATATTTTGCACCTTGGAGTTGGTCCAGAAGGTCATCAATCCGTGGGATTGGGTACCTATTCCGGACAGTAATCTTGTTCAGTGCCCGATAGTCAATACAGAGTCTCCACGTCCCATCCTTTTTCCGTACCAACACGATCGGGCTCCCACATGGTTATGAACTTGTCCGACAGACCTTCGCAACAGCCTCCCGAACCGCCCTGGATTTCATCGTCTCTGCACCGCAGCGCGTCGATAGATCGGTCCATCGGGTAGCGCGCACTCCGGGGTCGATCAATCGGGTGCTTGACCCGGCGCGTGCAGGAACCCCCGTGGGTGAGGTGAAGATGTCCCCGTACTCCCCCTCCTCCTCGACCTTATCCATTTGTTGTTGTCGTGCGTAGGCCCCCGTCTGCAGGTCGTGGCCACAGCCTTTCTTGCCCCGGGGGCGGATCATCGTAAAACGAATTTCCGGTTTGGGAAATGAGCCATCGCATTGTTTTGCGCATCCTCAAAGAGATAGTCAGAGGGAGGTGGTACCCTCTCGGTATCCTGTACACCTTATTTCCCAAAGTAACAATAACAACGCGAGGCTGAGACTCATACACAAGATGACGCTTCCACAATTATGGTTGTCCTAATAATACATCAGAAACATCAATAGGAGCAACGTCACATAATACCTCATCCGTGAAGGGCTTGATGCTATAGGGAAGGCGGCACTGCTGGCTGACGCGGAGATCTCGTCCTCGGTGAAGCCACCCGATGGTGTATGGATGTGGGTGAGCTGTGGTCGGCAAGCCCAACCGCTTCACGGCGTCTGCTGAAATGAGGTTCTTTTGGCTCCCATTGTCGACAATGAACTGTACAGGGGAGCCCTTTACCCACATCCGGGAGTGGAAGAGACGTTCCTCCTCCTCTGGATCTTCCGGTTCCTCCTTCTGGACCTTTGTAGTGGCAACAGTGGCGTTGGGCTCCGCATCAATAATCTGTTTCCCTTTTTCATTCCCTTTTTCAGGTTCTGATTCAGAGTCGGAGCATGCATCTGACTCAGAAGCCCTCATCTCGGCCACTAGCGACTGCTTGGCCCGACACTCACTTGTGTTGTGAGTGGAGCTCTTATGGAACTCACACCACTTTCCCGTGTCCTTCTTTGGCTTTACTGTGTTGTTCTTTTCTTGTGGCTTTGACGGGTTGTCTTTAGCCGCCATGCTCTGTCCTTTGTTCTGCGGTTTGGAAGCACCTTTTCCTTGCTTTTGATTCACAGATCCAAAGTCTCGCTTCTTCTGTTTGAATTTCTGCTCAATCTTGGCAGCATACCCGTATGCCGTACCAAGCGAGGAGATGTCGAGGAACTCCATTTCCTCCTGAATGTATCTGTGCAGACAGCTGCGATACTTTAGCACCAAATGTTTCTCTGAATCTTTGATACCCAACTTTGTGCGCAGGGTATGGAACAGATTCGTCAGCTCGTGCACATCTTAATCCCTTTGTTGTCGCAGCGTGGTCCATTGTATGTACTTGTCCTCATAGCTCCCCACGGGATAGTACTGTTCCTTGACGGCGTCTCGGAAAGAATTCCAAGTTGGTACAGCCGAGAACAGAGAGGGTTATGTCTGGTCCTTGTTCTCACAGTAGGTTTCCCACCAGTCCTTAATATGGGGGGTAGCTTTGAGGAGTGCAAAAATAATCTTCTCCCGGTCTGAAAAGTCATGAACAGAGAAATATCCTTCTAATAGATTCAACCATCTATCTACGGCATCTGCGTCTATTTGACCCTCAAATATGGGAATGTCAAAATTTACTTGTACCTTAAAGGGAGTCGTAACTCCAGAGTGGCTACTGGATGCAGATGCGCCGCCGGTGGGCAGCCGTTGAAGGATCTGAGCGAAGCTATCCATCATCGCGTTCCTTTGTTTTTCGAGGGCCTCCTCGAGCAATATTTTGATAGGATCTCCTGCTCCCTCATCTTTCTTTTCGTCCCCCATGGGCGTCCGTCGAGGTTTGCGAGGCTGATCTTGCAAAGGTTCCACCATATCAAGCCCTAGCTCCTTATACCCCGACCTCGTTGGGGACATGCAAAGAAGGATCGAGAAAAAGCAGACCGCTTTGATACCACTGATCCGGATTTATGCAGGAACGCAACAGAATAAACACATAACCATAAATACAGAGATGCAGCGGAAATAACACTTCATTTCATTAATATCAAAGAACTGAAATTTGCTTACAGACAACGGAAATAAAACTAGCTAGGGTACTGGTAGCTATCTCTGAGAAGAGATGTGGTGGCTACAGACCTCTGAACTGCTTTACAATGAGGCGCGAGGGCCTATTTATTATTGAGAAACAATGGAGAACCCTAAATATCCCAAAAACCTAACCCTAGGAGATGAAGCGCCAAAACTATGGGCCCCGTTTGGGTAAATTGGTGTTTCAACTTCCCAGGGACGTAACTTTGGCATACTATCTCCGTTTGACGCATATGATACATCATTAGAAAGCTCTATCCGAGGACTACAGCTGTCGGGACGAATTTTATCGAAAAATTCGCTGGCGCTTTCATACCCAAAAAACGTCGTTTAGGGCCTCAAAACGGCTCCGGAAGTTCAGGACCCGAAAAACTGCTAAAAATAGTAAGTTATGCCGAAACTGAAAACTGAAAGAGACAATGGTGGGGGGCCAAGTGGAATAGGTGGGTGGCCACCAATATCCACCTGGATCATTCCTCCCCCCTTAGGAAGCAATGGTCCCCATCGCGTTAAGTTCCTCCATGAGATGAGGAAATTTCTGCTGAACTTGGTCCCTGGTGAACCACTTTCCTTGGTGCAGGAGTTGGCCACTTGACAACCCGATGGCGCTGATCCCTTCCGTTGGCGAGTGTTCTTAATTTGCATGTCCATGATACAACTGGTAGGCTCCGTTCCATGCACCGGGTTTAACCTCACAGGTATTGTTTCGCAATGTCCGAAGTGTCCAGTAGAGGTGGAAGTAAGGACGAAGGGCGATCCACATTGAAGATCGGGTGCAGAGGTGCGTACCAAGGAATGGTGGAATACTTAAGCTCGAAAGCATTGTTCCCGCGCCCTTGGTGATGGTGTACGGCCCGTATCGCAGCGGGCGAAGCTTGCGGTGAGGTCCAGTGAGGCGGTCCTTCTGCAAATGCAGCCATACTTTGTCGCCCACCTGGAAGTTGTGTGGCACCCGGTGTTGATCATGGCGCTGCTTGTACTTCGCATTGGCTCTGTCCAATATATCATGAACTTGTTGGCGGATGTGTTGGATGCGCTCGATGAAGCTACTTGCTTTGTCAACTTCAGACTGGACGTGCACTGAATCAGCCTGAGCAGCTGCAAATGGCATGGCTACGTCAATGGGACATAGTGGCTGGAATCCCAAGCCCACCGAAAGGGGCTATGGCCAATTGAACTGTGGAGAGCCCGGTTATAACTATGTTGTACATAAGGGAGGCTCTCGTCCCATGTGCGTGGATGCTTTGAATTGTACATGCGCAGAATGTGTACAATCATTCTGTTGACGACCTCTGTCCGGCCATCTGTTTGGGGATGGAAAGCTGTGGACTTGGGGAGCTTTGTGTCCAACATTGACCAGAGGCTGGACCAAAATGTGCTGAGGAACCTGCTATCTCGATCTGATATGACAGACTGTGGGATCCCAAAGTGCACCCACACTCGTTCAAAGAAGAGTTTAGCAGTGGCTTCTGCTGTGATATTCTTCTTACAGGCCGCCATGATGGCCATCTTCGAGAATCTGTCAACGACCACGAAAACACAGTCATTTCCATTCTTAGTAGAAGGCAGGCCCGACATGTAATCCATGGAGATGGATTCCCACGGTCGACTAGGGGTGGGTAGTGGAGTATATAGGCCTTGCTTCTTGATGGTCGGTTTGGCAATGGCACAAGCAGTGCAGGATCTGATGTGCTTCTCGACATCCTTTCGAAGGTTCGGCCAACAGAAATACTTCTGTAGTATTGCTACTATTTTCTCGACCCCGAAATGCCCAGCGACTCGACTGTAGTGTGCTTCCCATATCATCTTGGCACGCTCGCTTGAAGGAACACAAAGGTGTCCCAGGTGACATAAAAGTGCATCTTGAAGGTGAAAATTTGGAACTTGCGTACCCCCCAAGAGTGCCTTGTAAGTGTGGCCGAATTCTGGGTCACTCTCATAGAGAAGCGGCCAATCAGAAGTCTCGTGCCCACAAGAGTTGAGCACGGTGGTGAGCGCCACGATCGGTGGTCGGCTGAGGCAGTCTGCAACATTATTGGTGCTACCCTTCTTGTACTTGATGTACAAATGAAACTGTTGCAGATATGTGGACCACTTCTGATGGCGATCATTCTGCAACTTCCCTTGTGTCTGTATGAACTGCAGGGGCCGGTGGTCTGTGTGGATGATTGTTTCCTTCCCCAAAATGTAATGCTTCCATTGTCGACAGGCTTGCACAATGGAATACATTTCCTTGTCATAGGTGGGATACTTGCGAACTGTCTCAGACAATGTCTCACTGTGATATGCCACTGGATGTCCCTGTTGAGTAAGAACTGCCCCAATAGCATAGTCAGAGGCATCTGTCTCGATCTCAAATGGCTGCTGCAAGTCTGGTAAGGTGAGCACTGGGGCAAAACATAGGCGATTTTTCAATTCTTTGAACGCCTTCTGTTGAGGTTCTGACCAAAAGAATTTTGCTCTCGCTCCTCCTTTGGTGACTTGACTCAAGGGCCAAGTGATATGAGAGAATCCCAACACGAATCTACGGTAGAAATTAGCAAGACCCAGAAAGCTGCGAAGCTCCGTTATAGTAGTCGGGGCTGGCCAATCCCGAATGACTTGGATCTTGGCTGGATCCACATGCACCCCCCTTTCATCAATAATGTATCCCAGATATTGAACCTGGGTCATGCCAAACGTGCACTTCTCCAAATTGGCACACAACTTGTGTTTCCGCAGTGTTTGGAGGACTTGTTGGATGTGATGAAGGTGCTCTTCCCAAGTCTTGCTGAAGATCAGAATGTCATCCAAGTACACCACTACGAATGAGTTGGTGAATGGCCGCAAGATGTCGTCCATCATCCTCATGAAGGTTGCGGTAGCATTCGTCAACCCGAAAGGCATGACCAGCCATTCAAAAAGGCCTTCCTTAGCTTTGAAGGCAGTCTTCCACACATCAGAGGGTTCAATTGGTACCTGGTGATACCCAGACTTCAGGTCGATCTTACTGAAATATTTTGCACCTTGGAGTTGGTCCAGAAGGTCATCAATCCGTGGGATTGGGTACCTATTCCGAACAGTAATCTTGTTCAGCGCCCGATAGTCAATACAGAGTCTCCTCGTCCCATCCTTTTTCTGTACCAACACGATCGGGCTCCCACATGGTGATGAACTTGGTCTGATGTGACCTTTCTGCAACAGCTCCTCAATCTGCCTCTTAATTTCATCATTTTCCAGAACAGAGCGTCGATAGATCGGTCCATTGGGCAGCGGCGCACCTGGGGTCAGATCAATCGGGTGCTTGACCTGGCAGTGCAGAGGAACCCCTGTGGGTGAGGTGAAGATGTCCCCGTACTCCTCCACGACCTTATCCATTTGTTGTTGTCGTGCAGAGGGGCCCTGTCTGGAGGTCGTGGCCACAGTCTTCTTCTTGCCCTGGGGGCGGATCATCAGGAAAACGAATTTCCTAGTTTGGGAAATGAGTTTACCACATTGTTTTGCAGTAACCAAAGAGACAGTCGTAGGAGGTGGTACCTCTGGTATCCTGTACAACTTACTTCCCAAAGTAATAATAACAGCACGAGGTCGAGACTCATACACAGCATGACGCTTCCACAAGTATGGTTGTCCTAATAATACATCAGAAACATCAATAAGAGCAACGTCACATAATACCTCATCCGTGAAGGGCTTGATGCTATAGGGAAGGCGACACTGCCGGCTGACGCGGAGATCTCGTCCTTGGTGAAGCCACCCGATGGTGTATGGATGTGGGTGAGCCGTGGTCGGCAAGCCCAACCGCTTCACGGCGTCTGCTGAAATGAGGTTCTTTTGGCTCCCATTGTCGACAATGAACTGTACCGGGGAGCCCTTTACCCACATCTGGGAGTGGAAGAGACGTTCCTCCTCCTCCGGATCTTCCGGTTCCTCCTTTTGGATCTTTGCAGTGGCAACAGTGGCGTTGGGCTCCGCATCAATAATCTGCTTCCCCCTTTTTCATTCCCCCTTCGTGCTCCGATTCGGAGCTTCCGAGCATGCATCCGATTCGTAAGCCCTCATCTCAGCCTAATAGCGACCGTTTCGTCCCGACATTCACTTGTGTTGACAGTGGAGCCTCTTATGAACTCTTGCTCACACCACTTTCCCCCGTCTCCTTCTTTGGCTTTACTAGTGTTGTTCTTTTTCTTGGGGCTTTGGTGGGTTGTCTTTTTAGCCGCTCATGCCTTGGCTCGTCCTTGTTCCGCGTTCTGAAGCACCTTTCCTTGCTTTATTTTCGCATCCAAAGTCTCGCTTTTTCTGTTTGAATTTCTGCTCAATCTTGGCAGCATACCGGTATGCCGTACCAAGCGAGGAGATGTCGAGGAACTCCATTTCCTCCTGAATGTATCTGTGCAGACAGCTGCGATACTTTAGCACCAAATGTTTCTCTGAATCTTTGATCCCCAACTTTGTGCGTAGGGTATGGAACAGATTCGTCAGCTCGTGCACATCTTGATCCCTTTGTTGTCGCAGCGTGGTCCATTGTATGTACTTGTCCTCATAGCTCCCCACGGGATAGTACTGTTCCTTGACGGCGTCTCGAAAAGAATTCCAAGTTGGTACGGCTGAGAACAGAGAGGGTTCTGTCTGGTCCTTGTTCTCACAATAGGTTTCCCACTAGTCCTTAACATGGGGGGTAGCTTGGAGGAGTGCAAAAATAATCTTCTCCCGGTCTGAAAAGTCATGAACAGAGAAATATCCTTCTAATAGATTCAACCATCTATCTACGGCATCTGCGTCTATTTGACCCTCAAATATGGGAATGTCAAAATTTACTTGTACCTTAAAGGGAGTCGCAACCCCAGAGTGGCTACAGGATGCAGATGCGCCGCCGGTGGGCAGCCGTTGAAGGATCTGAGCAAAGCTATCCATCATCGCGTTCCTTTGTTTTTCGAGGGCATCCTCGAGCAATATTTTGATAGGATCTCCTGCTCCCTCATCTTTCTTTTCGTCCCCCATGGGCGTCCGTCGAGGTTTGCGAGGCTGATCTTGCAAAGGTTCCACCAGATCAAGCCCTAGCTCCTTATACCCCGACTTCGTTGGGGACATGCAAAGAAGGATCGAGAAAAAGCAGACCGCTCTGATACCACTGATCCGGATTTATGCAGGAACGCAACAGAATAAACATATAACCATAAATACAGAGATGCAGCTGAAATAACACTTCATTTCATTAATATCAAAGAACTGAAATTTGCTTACAGACAGAATGGAAATAAAACTAGCTAGGGCACTGGTAGCTATCTCTGAGAAGAGATGTGGCGGCTACAGGCCTCTGAACTGCCTTACAATGAGGCGCGAGGGCCTATTTATTATTGAGAAACAATGGAGAACCCTAAACATCCCAAAAACCTAACCCTAGGAGATGAAGCGCCAAAACTATGGGCCCCGTTTGGGTAAATTGGTGTTTCAACTTCCCAGGGACGTAACTTTGGCATACTATCTCCGTTTGACGCACATGATACATCATTAGAAAGTTCTATCCGAGGACTACAACTTTCGGGACGAATTTGATGATCAAATTCGTTGGTAAAACGATACCCAAAAAACGTCGTTTAGGGCCTCAAAACGGCTCCGGAAGTTCAGGACCCGAAAAACTGCTAAAAATAGTAAGTTATGCCGAAACTGAAAAACTGAAAGAGACAATGGTGGGGGGGCCAAGTGGAATAGGTGGGTGGCCACCAATATCCACCTGGATCATTCCTCCCCCCTTAGGAAGCAATGGTCCCCATTGCGTTAAGTTCCTCCATGAGATGAGGAAATTTCTGCTGAACTTGGTCCCTGGTGAACCACTTTCCTTGGTGCAGGAGTTGGCCAGCTTTGACAACCCGATACAGTTGGATCTTCCGTTGGCGAGTGTTCTTGATTTTCATGTCCATGATACAATCTTTGGTGGCCTGTTCCATGCAGTCTGGGTTTAACTCTGTTGGTGTGAGTTGTTCTGCAATGTCTGAGGTGTCCAGTAGAGGTGGGAAGTAAGGACGAAGGCGTTCCACATTTGAAGATCGGGTGCAGACCAAGGAATGGTGGAATACTAAGCTCGAAAGCATTGCTCTCACAAATTTCTCGGTGATGGTGTAGTTGCCGTATCTAGGCGGCGAAGCTTGCGGTGAGGTCCAGTGAGGCGCTCCTTCTGCAAATGTAGCCATACTTTATCGCCCACCTGGAAGTGGTGTGGCACCCGGTGTTGATCATGGCGCTGTTTGTACTTCGCATTGGCTCTGTCCAATATATCATGAACCTGTTGGCGGATGTGTTGAATGCGCTCGATGAAGTTACTTGCTTTGTCAACTTCAGACTGGACATGAGCTGAATCGGCCTGAGCAGCTGCAAACGGCATGGCTATGTCAATGGGACATAGTGGTTGGAATGTCAATGGGACATAGTGGCTGGAATCCCAAGCCCACCTGAAAGGGGCTATGGCCAATTGAACTGTGGAGAGCCTGGTTATAACTGTGTTGTACATAGGGGAGGCTCTCGTCCCATGTGTGTGGATGCTTTGAGTTGTACATGCGCAGAATGTGTACAATCATTCTGTTGACGACCTCTGTCTGGCCATCTGTTTGGGGATGGAAAGCTGTGGACTTGGTGAGCTTTGTGTCCAACATTGACCAGAGGCTGGACCAAAATGTGCCGAGGAACCTGCTATCTCGATCTGATATGATAGACTATGGGATCCCAAAGTGCACCCACACTCGTTCAAAGAAGAGTTTAGCAGTGGCTTCTGCTGTGATATTCTTCTTACAAGCCGCCATGATGGCCATCTTCGAGAATCTGTCAACGACCACGAAAACACAGTCATTTCCATTCTTAGTAGAAGGCAGGCCCGACATGTAATCCATGGAGATGGATTCCCACGGTCGACTAGGGGTAGGTAGTGGAGCATATAGGCCTTGCTTCTTGATGGTCGGTTTGGCAATGGCACAAGCAGTGCAGGATCTGATGTGCTTCTCGACATCCTTTCGAAGGTTCGGCCAATAGAAATACTTCTGTAGTATTGCTACTGTTTTCTCGACCCCGAAATGCCCAGCGACTCGACCGTAGTGTGCTTCCCATATCATCTTGGCACGCTCGCTTGAAGGAACACAAAGGTGTCCCAGGTGACATAAAAGTGCATCTTGGAGGTGAAAATTTGGAACTTGTGTGCCTCCCAAGAGTGCCTTGTAAGTGTGGCCAAATTCTAGGTCACTCTCATAGAGAAGCGGCCAATCAGAAGTCTCGTGCCCACAAGAGTTGAGCACGGTGGTGAGCGCCACGATCGGTGGTCGGCTGAGGCAGTCTGCAACATTATTGGTGCTACCCTTCTTGTACTTGATGTTCAAATGAAACTGCTGCAGATATGTGGACCACTTCTGATGGCGATCATTCTGCAACTTCCCTTGTGTCTGTATGAACTGCAGGGGCCGGTGGTCTGTGTGGATGATTGTTTCCTTTCCCAAAATGTAATGCTTCCATTGTCGACAGGCTTGCACAATGGAATACATTTCTTTGTCATAGGTGGGATACTTGCGAACTGTCTCAGACAATGTCTCACTGGGATATGCCACTGGATGTCCCTGTTGAGTAAGAACTGCCCCAATAGCATAGTCAGAGGCATCTGTCTCGATCTCAAATGGCTGCTGCAAGTCTGGTAAGGTGAGCACTGGGGCAGAACAGAGGCGATTTTTCAATTCTTTGAACGCCTTCCGTTGAGGTTCCGACCAAAAGAATTTTGCTCTCGCTCCTCCTTTGGTGACTTGACTCAAGGGCCAAGTGATATGAGAGAATCCCAGCACGAATCTACGGTAGAAATTAGCAAGACCCAGAAAGCTGCGAAGCTCTGTTATAGTAGTCGGGGCCGGCCAATCCCGAATGACTTGGATCTTGGCTGGATCCACATGCACCCCCCTTTCATCAATAATGTATCCCAGATATTGAACCTGGGTCATGCCAAACGTGCACTTTTCCAAATTGGCACACAACTTGTGTTGCCGCAGTGTTTGGAGGACTTGTCGGATGTGATGAAGGTGCTCTTCCCAAGTCTTGCTGAAGATCAGAATGTCATCCAAGTACACCACTACGAATGAGTTGGTGAATGGCCGCAAGATGTCGGCCATCATCCTCATGAAGGTTGCGGGAGCATTCGTCAACCCGAAAGGCATGACCAGCCATTCAAAAAGGCCTTCCTTAGCTTTGAAGGCAGTCTTCCACACATCGGTGGTTCAATTGGTACTGTGATACCCATCTCCCTCAGTCTTCAAGTCGATCTTATCGAAATATTTGATTTACCTGAGTTGGTCCAAGGTCATCAATCCGTGATCGGGTACCCATTCCTGACAAGTGATCTCTGCTCGCCCCGATAGGTCAATGTGTTAGGGTTCCACGTCCATCCTTCTTCTCCGTACCAAACACGATCGGGCTCCCACAGGTTTACATGAACTTGGTCTGACAGACCTTCTTCGCAATGCTCTCGACCGCTTCTTGATTTCATCATTTTCCAATGTAGCTGCCAGAGACCTGGCCCATCGGGTAGTGGCGCACCCGGGGGCAGATCAATCGGGGTGTTTGACCCGGGTAAAGGTGCAGGAACTCGTGGGGTGAGGTGAAGATGTCCTCGTACTCTCCACAACCCCACGACCTTATCCATTTGTTGTTGTCGTGCAGAGGGGCCCTGTCTGGAGGTCGTGGCCACAGTCTTCTTCTTGCCCTGGGGGCGGATCATCAGAAAAACGAATTTCCTGGTTTGGGAAATGAGTTTACTACATTGTTTTGCAGTAACCAAAGAGATAGTCGTAGGAGGTGGTACCTCTGGTATCCTGTACAACTTATTTCCCAAAGTAATAATAACAGCACGAGGTCGAGACTCATACACAGCATGACGCTTCCACAAGTATGGTTGTCCTAATAATACATCAGAAACATCAATAGGAGCAACATCACATAATACCTCATCCGTGAAGGGTTTGATGCTATAGGGAAGGCGACACTGCTGGCTGACGCGGAGATCTCGTCCTTGGTGAAGCCACCCGATGGTGTATGGATGTGGGTGAGCTGTGGTCGGCAAGCCCAACCGCTTCACGGCGTCTGCTGAAATGAGGTTCTTTTGGCTCCCATTGTCGATAATGAACTGTACAGGGGAGCCCTTTACCCACATCTGGGAGTGGAAGAGACGTTCCTTCTCCTCTGGATCTTCCGGTTCCTCCTTCTTGACCTTTGTAGTGGCAACAGTGGCGTTGGGCTCCGCATCAATAATCTGTTTCCCTTTTTCATTCCCCTTTTCAGGTTCTGATTCGGAGTCGGAGCATGCATCTGACTCAGAAGCCCTCATCTCGGCCACTAGCGACTGCTTGGCCCGACACTCACTTGTGTTGTGAGGGGAGCTCTTATGGAACTCACACCACTTTCCCGTGTCCTTCTTTGGCTTTACGGTGTTGTTCTTGTCTTGTGGCTTTGATGGGTTGTCTTTAGCCGCCATGCTCTGTCCTTTGTTTTGCGGTTTGGAAGCACCTTTTCCTTGCTTTTGATTCGCAGATCCAAAGTCTCGCTTTTTCTGTTTGAATTTCTGCTCAATCTTGGCAAGATAATGCAGATGTCAGTATCAAGCTTAGGAGACAAGTCTAAAACCCATTTCCTCCTGAATGTATCTGTGCAGACAGCCGCGATACTTTAGCACCAAATGTTTCTCTGAATCTTTGATACCCAACTTTGTGCGCAGGGTATGGAACAGATTCGTCAGCTCGTGCACATCTTGATCCCTTTGTTGTCGCAGCGTGGTCCATTGTATGTACTTGTCCTCATAGCTCCCCACGGGATAGTACTATTCCTTGACGGCGTCTCGGAAATAAGTCCAAGTTGGTACGGCCGAGAACAGAGAGGGTTCTATCTGGTCCTTGTTCTCACAGTAGGTTTCCCACCAGTCCTTAACATGGGGGTAGCTTTGAGGAGTGCAAAAATAATCTTCTCCCGGTCTGAAAAGTCATGAACAGAGAAATATCCTTCTAATAGATTCAACCATCTATCTACGGCATCTGCGTCTATTTGACCCTCAAATATGGGAATGTCAAAATTTACTTGTACCTTAAAGGGAGTCGCAACTCCAGAGTGGCTATTGGATGCAGATGCGCCGCCGGTGGGCAGCCGTTGAAGGATTTGAGCAAAACTATCCATCATCGCGTTCCTTTGTTTTTCGAGGGCCTCCTCGAGCAATATTTTGATAGGATCTCCTGCTCCCTCATCTTTCTTTTCGTCCCCCATGGGCGCCCGTCGAGGTTTGCGAGGCTGATCTTGCAAAGGTTCCACCAGATCGAGCCCTAGCTCCTTATACCCCGACCTCGTTGGGGACATGCAAAGAAGGATCGAGAAAAAAGCAGACCGCTCTGATACCACTGATCTGGATTTATGCAGGAACGCAACAGAATAAACATATAACCATAAATACAGAGATGCAGCGGAAATAACACTTCATTTCATTAATATCAAAGAACTGAAATTTGCTTACATACATAATGGAAATAAAACTAGCTAGGGCACTGGTAGCTATCTCTGAGAAGAGATGTGGCGGCTACAGGCCTCTGAACTGAGTTACAATGAGGCTCGAGGGCCTATTTATTATTGAGAAACAATGGAGAACCCTGAACATCCCAAAAACCTAACCCTAGGAGATGAAGCGCCAAAACTATGGGCCCCGTTTGGGTAAATTGGTGTTTCAACTTCCCAGGGACGTAACTTTGGCATACTATCTCCGTTTGACGCATATGATACATCATTAGAAAGTTCTATCCGAGGACTACAGCTGTCGGGACGAATTTTATTAGAAAATTCGCTGGCGCTTTCGTACCCAAAAAACGTCGTTTAGGGCCTCAAAACGGCTCCGGAAGTTCAGGACCCGAAAAACTGCTAAAAATAGTAAGTTATGCCAAAACGTAAAAACTGAAAGAGACAATGTAGAAGCCAGTGAATAGGTGGTACAACCGATATCCACCGATCAACAGATGAGCGGGACACTTTGACTGTGATTAGATTCACACACTGACTTCTCTACATCACTCACGGGCACAATATATTTTGTCGTTGTCCTTTGGCACTTTGGGCATGAGCAGTGGGGTACGCAAAGCTCACCCAAGATATTTGGATGACACTCAACACACTAGGGGAGAGACTTCTCAGCAGTGGCACTGGGTCGGGGCGCTAGTTTACAACCACAAGTTAGGGGATGAGATGATCCTCTACAGGGGTGGCACATTAGTCATCGTTGAGCCTACGCTTGGGGAGTGGGTCATGAGGGAGACATGTGTCACTTTTCCCTTAGGGCATGTCGAGATCATACATGAGCAAAGGATACTGGGTACAACAGAGGTAGCATCCCAGTATGTTTCTGGGCTCCAGACAATGTATTGACACATTATTGAGAGGGTGGATGGCATATTCAATGCAGATGAGGTGGCAGAGGTAGAACAGGAGGGCATTTCTTCTGTATGCCAGGGTGAGGACTCTTCTTTATATGAGTCCATAGGATCAGTTGAGGACGCTTCTGGTGAGCGAGAGCATTCATGCAGAGATGGTGACAGTAGACCGGAGCTGCATTCTAGTGTCCAGGGTGAGCAGTCAGGGGACTCTATGGGAGATACTCTCGACGATTAGTCACTTGTGACAATTCAACCAGAGCAGCATATGATGGAGCCTGACTCAGCAGAGGAGGATACTATGCACATTATGCATGATATTCCTTTGGGGGAGAGCCAGATGGAGGCTCACATCGAGTCTGTGATGGGTATGCGACTAACCTTGGGGTCAGCCATTGAGGAGGATCAGTCAGATGCACTAACATCATGTACGATGATAGCAGTTGTAGATCCATATCCTCTAGAGATGTTGGAGGTTGATGGGATATTTCTGTAGGGGGCTAGGGGACGGCAGGAGCTTCACATTCCCGATGAGGGGGATGAGTTGTTGGAGATGGTGGAGCATCCATCTTTGGGCCGACACATTGATGAGGTACAGATAGATGTACGTACAGTCAGCCGAGTTGCAGTACTTTCAGTGAGTAGTACTCTCTAGGAGTACATCAATGGGGCTTGCAGCACATCTTGCCCACTTTGGCCCATTATAGAGAGAGGGGCTTCCTTCTACAGGAAAATTTCATTGGCAGATAGGGCAGCGCAGTGTGAGTTGATTACGGGCTGGCGACAACACTCCAGGTGTGTACTGTGTACAGTTTTTGCTACATTAGATTCTTCTTCCAGGATGGATTGGCGGGAGACCATGAGTTGGTACCCTCTTGATGGTACGATTTTCTTCGTAGGGAGCACAATTGCATAGGCCCTTAGACATACGATAAAGCACAGATTCCACCAAGTGGGACCTGTGTCATCATTTCTTCAACACCCCATCCCAATTTCAGAGGGCAGATCAAGATGTGATTGAGTCATACTTGATTGGAGAGAGGTGCGGATTTGGTATGCAACAGGCAAGCTATGCTGTGCTTAGAGCCACAAAGACAAGAGGGAGCCAGGGAGCATTGATGCTTGTTGGCGGGCTTCACTTCATGGGGCATCAGCTATAGCCAGAGGCAGTGCGCACCCTGAGCCGTGGGACTTGGGCGATGATTGGCCATGGTGGCGTTGGGATCCGGGAGGATTGTTTGTTCGCTGGTACAGTGAGAGATCGAATGGGATCCCAAGACAGAGATGCTCCTACATCGTGGTGACATGCAGGACAAAAAGAAGATCTGGGCAGTATCCTGGGGACCCGTGCACATTTTACAAAGGATGGTGGGAGCATCACACAATGTGATGCTTGTCTTGTGCATTGCTTGAGTGACAAGCAATTTTTTGGTGGAGGATCTGAGACACTTCAATTAGTTAATGCACTGGAAATATTAATTTTGATTAATTTGGCTTCTATAGTTAGAAATATAAATAAAGTGAGTGAGAGGGGGACATAACTCACTAAAATAAAGTGCACTCCCTAGTAGACTCAACGTTGTGACTTAAGTGGGCCAAGGGGGGCCAAGAGACCACGTAGAGGGGGACTCACTTAGACCACGTGGGCCATGACAGCGCAGTTTAGTTGGAAACGTGGGCCAAAGGGAAGCTACATTGGAGATGGTGGGGCCTAGGGTTGAGAGAGGCCCATTGTTATAAGAAGGAGGAGAGCCTCCTCATTTCCTCATTTGAGTTTATGCATATTGAGCTGGTCACTATGACTTTGAGCATGTTGGTTGTTTAGCTTGTCTGCAGCACTGTTTAGTGCGTTAAGTGTCTCCGTTCGGAGATCTCGCCCTCAGCCCCAGGAGACTTCGAGTGCTTTCTCGGGTGAGGTTGTCCCATCAGCATTTTGCAGGAGGATTGGTGTTTGGTTTTTGTGGAGGAGCAGTGCATCCATAAACTACACAGTCTTGAGAGGGAGGACGTATTCCATTTTGAGGGAGCTCTGAAGAGGCATTTTTTTGGAGGATTTTGGTCGAGAGATTGAGCAAGGGGCCAGCCCTTGCCTATTGGAGACTTTTGGTTGAGCGGGAGGTCATATTTTGGAGTATTCCATTCAGTATCAGCGCAGAGCCTTGGAGGATAGCGTAGATCCTCAAGGGAGGTATTTTCAGAGGTTGTCCATTCCAGAAACACTCTCTGGGTTTTGTGAGCAGAGGCTGATTCCAGAGTTTCAGCTCATTATGAGTAGGGGAGTAGCCCCTAATACTCATCTTGTTCCAGCAGTAGCAGCTACACGGCAGTTTTCCAGCAGGTTGGACGGAGATCAGAGAACAGCCATTCCATCGATATTCTGAGAGCATTCTTACACTTGCCTGGTGCAAGTCGAGGTGCCATCACTCTGATCACCTCTTATACTCATTGCTATTTCTCAGTATAATAAAATGGCTCAGTATTCTCTCTATTTATGTGTATCTATTGCATATACTGTTTCTAGAATTTTATGTATGGCCCGCATCTCTGCTTGTTTATCCTTTGAGACACTCCCGTTGCTATACCATCTGTTGTGTTTTGCCCATAGTCTATAGACAGAGTCTGGTGAGGGCTAGGTAGCCTCCATATCTCACCCTCTTTCCAGAGGTGAAATATCTGGTAAACGCCCCTCCAGTCCATCTCTGGTTTAGAGTTGACTGTGTTTGAGAGATATCCCTGAAAAGGGATATTACATGTGCCCTGGAACAATGAGCCGGTAATTTTTCACTGGCAGGAAAAGTGGCGCGGGATTGTAGCGCTGGACATTAGATGCAGCTTTGACACTTGCAGTGGATTCTGGACTTCCTGAGAAGGAGGTGAATTCTGGTATTACTTTGAGGGTGGAGGTGTGAGCCTCTGGATCCCCTTGTTGCGGATGCAGGGAAAATATCCTTCTATTTGTTGGTTGAGAAAATGTGCATACGTGTATATTACTCTAAAATAATGTATCGAGCTAAATTTATAAAGCTCTATGAACATTATGGTTATTTGTTGGTTGATAAAATGCGGTTGTTATGGTAAATATTGTAATGAGTTGTGTTATAAAGCTCTAGGAAACAGTATGATTGTCATATTTTTAGCAGGTTGATCATTGTAAGTGCTACAACAAGCTGTGTTATAAAGCTCCATGGGCAGTATGTTTTTCTTTCAACAATCTTGTTGGTTTTAGGTGTCATTGAACATCGAGGACGATGTTCCCATGAGGGGAAGGGTTTTGTAACAGCCCTAGTGAAAAATCCTTGTAATAAAAGTTAATATATGAAAAATAATAACCACGGTTGATGGCACACTTATTACAAGCTGGATGTTTGGACCCAAAAAATAAAAAAATAAAAAAATAAAAAATAAAAAAATAAAAAAATCCTAATGAGGGTGTTCATTGGTTTATTATGGCTAAGGAAATTGGCAAAGGCAATGTCAAAGGATTTGGAAAGGAAAAATGACATTTTTGGAAATTTATTTATGAAAATAATGGAAATTAGGAGAAAAGGAAGGTGAAAGGCCACAGGTTGCATGTGAGGAGGAAAATGAAGGAAAATAATGGGAAATGAACAAATAGAGGTCTCAATAATAAAAAGGCTTATGAGAATTAGTTGGTACCTTTTGTCAGTTTAGTTTTGGAGTTCTCTCATTATTCTCTCTATCTCTCTCTCTCACTCTTGGACACTTAGATTTTTCTTGGAGCACTTTGGCATTGGATCAAGAAAGGCAAAGAAGACAAGAGGAAGGAAGGAGCAAGCAAGGAGAGCAGGATCAAACAACTACAACAGGATTATTTGCAGGTATCGATTTGCATCTGTGATTTCTTTGCTAGATTTGGCATGCATGGTATTGCATGTGATTCTTTGTTTTCATCGCATGGGTTTTTCTAGGTGTGACAGTGTTTTCAGCTTTGCCTTTCCATTTCCGGATAGCCATGGTGTGATGGGGTTCTCATGTTTTGGTTGAGCTGGATTTCCGGATGGATTTGAAGTTGAGTGAGGTGGATCTTCGAAAGGAAAAACACATGGCCTAGTGATCCCTAAAATGAACTGTGTATTGCAGCAAAGTCATTGGCCTAGTGACCCCTGAATCAGACTGTGGGTTGCAGTAAATACAGGTATTACGTGCCTCAGTGGGCCTAGGAATACTCTACTAGTTAATGGCAGGATATACGGTAAATCCTAGAGGTGGCTTCCCTAGATTAGGCCCATGAATCCTTTCCAATGAATGATGGGATATATAGTAAAAACTAGAGGGTGGAGTCTCGGTTTAGGGCCTAGTGATCCAGTGTGGATTGCGTTAAATCCTAAGAGACTAGGAGACAGGAAAATTCCTCATGTTTTAGGTGGAGAAATCCAATGGCATTCATGCTTGTTTTATGGCCTAGTGATCCGGGATGGATTGCAGTAAAGCTTGAATTCTATTAATGATGGTGCGATGGTTTAGCCTTGGGATGCCCTGATTGGTTCTTTCAGTTGAATCCCACATTCATGCTTGGAATATGGCACTGGGATGATTCGCTGAAGAGATATTTGGCTCAACCAATCTATGGTTGGGTGGAACATGGTAGTCCCATCCCGGGTTGGTTTTTTCATTCATTAATAAGAGGTTTTGTCCTTGAATTCTTATATTCAAATGTACTGGTTTATAGGTGGATTCTATGGCTGATGTATTCATAATACTTTTGTTGTTATTATGTTGG
>JAXQQM020092190.1:0-39480 GCA_034641835.2 Pinus albicaulis | reverse complement strand
AGCGACGACCAAGTAGACACTAATGATGATGATGGAATGAGAGAAATGAAGGAGCGGTTGGACGACTTCCCTTGTTAGAGCATAAAGTGTATGAATGGCTTGGCATCGACTGACACAATATCATGAGGGATAGTGGACAGGGGTACTGAAGGCCATGATGTGGGTCATGAGAGAGGGACCAAGCAGGAAAGGATGGAGGAGTATGGCAGGGTACAAAAGGGACTCGGGATAGACTCCATGAATGTGCTGGTGACTCGACTCGAATGCTCTAAACAAGGGCGACTCGATGGTGCTGCCTCATAGTATGGGTCCAATGGGGAACCATAAAAGCATGAGTACAATAGGGTAGCTCATGACAAAAATCAACATGAACGAAGACGAGTAAGGAGGCAAAGTGGTGCCCCAAGTACAAGTGTCGTAAGTGAAGAAATTCGATTTTGAGAAGAGGTGAATAGACCCTTCATGGAAAAAATGTGTCGTGGTGAAGTATTAAAACATAAAAAACTGACAGATACCCATTTGAGTGCTCGGTGAGAGCTTTCCAACGGTGTGGACGGTGTGTCAACGGGGCTACGGTTTGGTTGCAGCGGGCGAAAGAAAAAATAGGGGTTTTCTTCCAATAGGGCATTTTCCCTCCAAAATCAGTCATTTTCTTGTCTAGCTGTGGTGAATGTGGAGAGGAGAGAAGGCCCTAAATCTTGCAGCGATCGTAGCGGACAAACCGACCATTGGAATTGTGATCCGTCAGTTGCAGGTGAGAGGCCTAATCTTAAGCTTTGTTTTTGATGGATTCAAATTGCAGATTAGGGCTTTAAATCTCAGTAACTGCCCCTATTTCTTCCTCATGGCTGGGTCGCACTTTTTGGGGCAAAAACTACGACCTGGGACACAGGTTTGGGCCTGAAAAGTGTGACCTGGCCCAGGTTTTTGCTGAAAAGTGCGACCTGTGAGAGGGGGGTGATTTCAGTGCTGTTTTGGGCTGAGATTCAGTTTTGGTGTGAATAGATGCAGTTTTGTGGAGCTGTAGACTGACAAAATGATGGTTTTGTGCATATATGGCAGATATATTGATCAAATGGAGAGAGAGAGACTTAGGTACATTACGAACGGAGATCCAGGCGGATTAGGGTGTCTGTCGTGTACTGGCTAGGTATGGGGTGCTGAAATATTTGGAGAACCCTTTGATGAGGGCTGGAGAGCCCTTGTTGGCCCGTATTATCAGTTACTGGGATCTAGATCAGGAGGCGTTTGTAGTGCAGGGGCACAGGATCAAGCTGACGGTCCAGGATTTGTATTTCTTGACTCATCTCCCACCATTAGGGATGGTGGGAAATACGCAGCCAGTGTTACCACGTGGGTGTAACATTATGGAGTTTTTTGAGCGACATTGTCGACCAGGGGTCCGAGTCAAAGGGACTCGAATATCCATTGGTGATCTAGAGAGGTTGGAGACCCGGGCAGTGGCCGCAACAGTGTTACGGGTCTTGGGTAGCCAGGCGTTCCATCACATCACTGGAGGGCAGATGATGATCGTGGAGAGTGTGCTGAGTGGGACCTACTATGGGTGGGCCCAGATGATGTTGGTGTCGATGAAACGACAGCTGTCGCTATGCAAGCGGCAAATGAATCATGATTGCGCCTATGGGACGATGTTGTGCTCTTTCTTCTTTGAGAAGATCCCGACCTTACGACCTCGTGTACAGTTGCCTGATGGAGGTCCGAGAGAGCCTCGAATGCGTCGGTGGGGACGATTACTGTGTAGAGGAGGAGGAGGGGTAGTCGGACGGGTGTGCCGACCAGAGTTCTTTTCCCATTGGGATAAGATGCCACTATACATAGACGACTATCCCTATAGTGGGATGAGTTATTGGGGAGATCCGGACTTGCCGCTTCCACCTGGTCGAGTGTGGGGGCCCGATGGTAAGTGACAAGCAACTAATCTGTTATGTGCATGTTAGATTTTGTGACTAGTATGCATGGTACTAATCGTTATATGTTTTGGAATGCAGATATAGCTTCGGTAAAACCGACCGGATATATGGGACAACCTGCAGCGACGGGAGCTATAGGGGCAAGGGGATTAAGGACGGTGCAGAGCGAGGATATGGCTGCTCTGGTGGAGGAAATTCGTCGTAGATGTGAGGGGCTGCTGACCGGTGTATCGGAGCATGGTTGGTAGGATTTAGATGATCGGTACATAGAGTTATGTATTGGGATACCCTCGGAGTGGCGAGGTATCATGCGACGCATGGCGATGGTCGGTCAAGCTGTGCGTGATCTACGAGTTGCGGGAGCAGAGCCATTGGCTCGGGATCCTCTAGAGAGTGATTAGATGTAGGGCAGGTGGTGCCCCCCAGTGTCGATGTAGGGGCGAGTGGTGCCCCCCATTTTTGTAGTTTTGTTATTGTAATATGCTATGGGCATGTAGTATGTTTCAGAGTAGATGGATTCTAAAACACGTTTTATATAATATATGTGATGTATATGTATTTTTTTGATGGTGTTAAATGTTATTGTGTTGTGTGTGATATATTCCAGTTTAGAACATGGTTTGTGATTTGATCTACGTAGTGATTTTGATCTCTAGGTATATGGCTAAATGTAATGAATCTAAATTCATGTATCAAAAGTTGCACTCGTAAATATTGTCTAAACAGGATAGGGTTATGCACACGATAGACACCATTAAGTTGTAAGACGAGAAGCAGGGAATCTAAATGGACATGCAGATGGAGGATGTGATGAGAGAGAGAATCGGCTAAGGGACCACGAACGGCATCATATTCGGCCTGATTATTGGTGGCTTGACCAATGCAGACCCCATGTGCAAGAACAAGGGTATGCAAGGGGTTAAAAATGGCCGAGGCGGCTGAGGAAA
Organism: Pinus albicaulis; assembly: GCA_034641835.2. Taxonomy (NCBI): domain Eukaryota; kingdom Viridiplantae; phylum Streptophyta; class Pinopsida; order Pinales; family Pinaceae; genus Pinus; species Pinus albicaulis. The sequence continues at coordinate 36,602 of JAXQQM020092190.1, read as the reverse complement.
GGTTTCGAGAATAGCGATTGGCGCCATCGACATAACCAAGGTAATGAGTGGACGAGAGGGTCGAGGGAATATCATCACAAGACAAGAAAAGGGAGGAAAAGCGGGGATGCATGTTGCGAAGTACATCATAGATACGTATGGGAGTATCGAGATGATGGGAAGGCGAGGAAAGGGGGTGGAAACCACAAGAGGCTGCAAAGCTACCTAGATCATCAGTAGAGGAAGAAAGGTGCACATACGGGTCATTAGGGGAAATGACAGAAGAACAAGCAAAAAGGTGGTCGAAACATAAAGAGCCCGAAAAAGTGGCGGAAGGGGGATCAAGCGAAACAAACGGAGTGGATTCAGAGGGGATGTACTCCGAGGGGTGTGCAGATGATGATAGGTATAAGAGAGGAGCAGTAGATGCGGACATCTCAACATCAGGGGGAGGGATGTCAATGGTAGCCGGGGGATCCTCAAGTAAACTTGACGCATACTGAGCAAGGATGGGTGAGGCGGATTGATTTTGTTCAAATTCGTACTCGCGAATGACCTCTAAAGAGGCTCGGTAATGCATGAGGTGAGGGAAATGGTGGGAATAATGGCCATGGACACCACACAGAGCACAGGGTTTGTTGGTGCGAAGAGTCTTTGGGTTCTTGGCTACGGATGAGGAAGAAACAGAGGTTTCCGGGACCGTAGATTCAGGGAACGCGACTTTAACCATGGGTTGGATACGGGGCAACTCGGGACAAATATGGGTGGGATGACCGATACCATCACACAAGGCACAAGGCTTGGCGGGTTGGAGAGGGGTAGGGTCAGGTGTGGTGGCCTTGTCAGTGGATGCCCCCTTGCGAGTTTTTCGTTTCTTGCCGGTAGCTGGCGCAGCATTAGGAGGGTTCTGCGGAGGGGCGAGGGGCACTGTGGTGGTGGGAGGAGCGATGGGGATCGGTTGTACTGGTGTCACAGCTATGTATGGTTTGGGGTGGCCTAGTGGGGTCTCGGTTGGAGGGGTAAGATACCAAACGGGAATTCCCAAGGTTAAATTAGGAAGGGAAAGGGTGGCCATGACGGGGACCGAATAGACACCAGGGGGGGGGACCAAGGAAAGGTATCTGACCGGCGGGGTAGTGACCAGGGGGGACGGCTCCCATATGGTGGAGACCTGAGGGAACTGACTCAGGAGGGTAGGAAGGTTCCTGAGTGTGATGGGAAGGGCCGGGTGAAAAAGGTTCGGTTGACTGAAGCGAAGGGCTAAGAGCAGGAGGGGGTGGGCGAGATAGAGGTTGCTGACTAGCTAGAGCAGGTTGTGGAAGGCTAGCCTGAGAATATTGCATCATGCAAACATTCGCTGAGCTGGGGTCAGAGACGAGAGGAGGGGGAGGACCAGGAAAAGTTCCAAGCAAAGAGGAGTCTTTGTAGACATCGGGGGAAACACTCGTCAATGAATCAACAGTTGGTTTATTGGTGACAGTGGAGATGGTGGACTCAGGGGAGGTCTGAGATTTTGGTTCATGGTAGGTCAATTGGTCAATGGTGACAATATTTCCATTATGAGGGAAAAACATCTTGCGGTGGACTGCGGACGGGACGGCTGACATGGCATAAGTGTAACTACGCCCCAAAAGGATGTTGTAGTCAAGAGGGGCGTCGATAACTTCAACGTCGACACAAACAGTCTTGCCGGCAAGGGTGATAGGACAGTTACGAAATAGGCCAATGGGCTGGGAGGCATGGCCATCCCATGCACGAAGGGTAATGGTGGAAGGGGCCAGTTCAGGGGATCCGAGTTGTTTCCAAACCGAAGCGGACATTACGCAGGTAGATGTCCCCTCATCAATAATACACCGAGCAACATTGGCGTTTCGAATTTTGATTGGATTTGGAAAGAAACTGAAGGAGGAAGAGGGGGATCGTCTGACTGACGGACGTCGAAAAAAATCAATTGGTCATCAGCAGGATATACAACATCCACGTCAGATATTAGAGCCCTCTTTTGAGAAGGACACGACTGGAGGAGTTCCAGTGTTGAAATGGCAGCAGGAGATTGGGCCAGATCATCTACTATGCTGTATGAATGGGCAGCCCGTGTAATGGTCCCTTAGGAGGCTTGGGATGAACCTTGGCTTTGGGCAGAGGGAGTTGCAAGGGACCATTGGGTGTCGATAGAGGTTCTGTAGGACCTGACGATGGAGACTCAGAGACAGACGGAACAGGAGGTGTGGAATACTGACATGACCGAGTTTGAAGGTTGAGGTTGACAGTGAGAGGTGGGTCAGAAGCCATCATGAAAATCTGGTAATCAGAGGAACCAGAAGGAGAAGGTTGAGTGGTTACCGGGGCATGAGGTGGTTGAGTGGCCACGAATCCTTGTTGCGGAAAGGATCGGTAAATACAACAGGTTGAGAAGTAACGAGGGTGGGAGGGGTAGTAGGGGAGGAGTGCTGTCCCCGTACGGTGGCCTGAGAATCCCAAAGTTGCTGCATTTGTGGTAATAAGGGACAATCGTGAGTGTAGTGACCATAAACACCACAACACAAACATGGCTTATTGGTCCGAAGTGGCCTATCCGGCTTGGGCTGAGAGCCCTGTGGCTGGTTGGGAGTGGTAGAGTCGATATTGGAAGGATTGGGTCCATGATTACCAGAAGCGGAGAGATTGCCTCTTCTCCTTCTTTGAGAAGGAGGAAAAGTAGGTGCCCTCTGTTGTGCAAATACTTGCCCTGGAGGGGGTAGTAAGTGCGGTTGTGGGGGTGGAGAAGGAAAGGGAGTGGGTGGTCCAAATGCTGGAGGAGCTGAGACACCAGGTTGCAGATATGGATAAGGAGTAGGGTGGGCAACAGTAAGGTAAACATGAGGGTGGGCAAAAGGAGGAGGCATGCTGTAGCTTGAATACATGCTACCGAGAGGGGAAAAAACGCCAGAGGGGCTGGCCCCTGGAGAAAAAACATGGCCTAGAAGAGGGGGGGCAGAGGTATGTAACAGGGCTTCAATGATACCGTCGGCAGAGTGAGATGCCCCCGAGGCATTAGGGCCATCGGGTTTGGGAAGGTCAGGGAGGACGGTATAAACATAACCAGATTGGGCGTAGATAAGGTCATACTTCAAGGCTATTTAGAGGGCGGCTTCTTCGGTTTGGGGAAAATGGGATGCGACATCTTTGCCAATGGGAGGTAAGAGAGAGCGAAGGAACCAGTCCATGTAAACCCGATCTTCAAAGGGGGGAGCGCGACACAAGCTCTGTCGTCGCTACCATTCCTGGACATGAGCAGAAAGGTGGGTCGAAGAGGATTGATGGAAAGAGGTTAAAATCTCAGTACCAGTGTCGTATCGGAGGGGGAGCTGGAAATAAGATAAAAAGGCTTGGGAAATCGTCGCAAAAGTCGTATGGGAGGAGGTGGCCTGTTCAACATACCATTTAGAAGCTTCACCTGTAAGCGTGCGTTGGAATAATCTAAGACGAATAGAGTCGTCAGTAATGGAATTGGAGGAACACCACATATGGAAGGATCGGATATGGTTGGAGGGATCCTCACTAGCAAGGCCTTTGAACTTGGGAATGTCGGAGGGGAGCTTGGTTGGCATAGCAGGCCAACTAACATCGTGGCAGATAGGGTCATTAATTAGCTGATTGAAGTCGAGGAGACTAAGGCCGGCCATATAAGGGAGTAATGGGGCAGTCGAGGTAGGTCTCGAGGTGGTTCCACTGGAAACAGACCCAGCAGTAGTACTGGGGTTACTGCTGGTAGTAGGTCCTGAAGTAGACATGGTGAAAGTGACATGGGGAGAACCAGGAGTAGGGGGAGACCCCGAACAATCAGAGGAAGAGTCGGAGTGCGGACTCGGGGGAAGACTTACTCGATGACGACGGGAAGGAGGAAGTCGACCAAGCGGAAATTGAGGGTGAAGGCCAAGAAGTCTCTGGGAGAGGCGCCTTGGGGGCGCAATGATGACGAGAAGAAGAAACACCGATAGGGGCAGGTAGGGATAGAATCAAGGGAGGTCAAGGGCAGAGAGGTGCAGTGACAATTGATTTTAAAGTCTTTGCCAGGCGGTGTTAACCAGGCGCTTCTTCACTTAGGGTCAGTGTGTGGCGTGCATTAATTTTATTTGTTTAAACCCAGACGTTTTGAGAGTAAAAGAAAAAGTGTGTTGCGTAACGGAAAAGAAATCTGCAGTGAATAAGACTGAAAGAACATAAAATTAACAACTAAAAAGGAAGCAATCCAACCCAAGAAGGCGGGTCTCTCAAAACTAGTCGATAAGAGGGAAAAAACTAGGCAAAGCACGCTAAAAAGATGCCAATAGATCTAAGGTTCGGAGGGACTGGGATCTAAAGGGTAAATCTGCTGAAAAGTGGTGCAGAGAACAACAAAGAGGCAGAGGCAAGGTTGCTGCTAAAAAAGAGGAGATCAGCTAAAGATAGAAGAGACAAGGCGGTGGCCTTAGAAATGAACCCAAACAAAATGATATGAGGTGTTTTTTGAGAGGGGGAAGAGCTGATCTAAAGGGATCTGAAAAGGAGGTATCAGATCGGAGAAAAAGAGGGCTGAAACTCTGGAAATTCAGACTTATGAAGTAGAAAAGACTCGTCCACAAAAAGTGGAGGGTATTAGAGCCCTAAGGGGAAATATTCGCTCTTAGTTGAGTGAAGCAGATCAGAAACAGGTCCAAATAGGCAGAGGCAGAGGCTGGAAAACCCTGACAGAAGCTTCAGACAAACCCAGAAAAAGTGCTGAAAAATTTGCAGAAAAAGTGCAGGTCGCAGGTTCTGACCTATTTTCAGTCCAGGTCGCAGGTTTGGGGCAGAAAAGTGCGTCTTGAGGCTCAGGTCGCACTTTTTGGGCCGATAAGTGTGACCTGCAGATCCGGTTCTCTCGGCGGTAGATTTCAAAAAAATTTGTCGTCTCAGCTGCGGCTGATGTCTGTCACTTGTGCAATAAGGCCAGAAACACACGAAAGTTAAAAATTTGACTATTTGAGGGTGTTAGGGGTGAAAAACACCATAAAAATAGGAAAAACAGAGAATGGAAGAGAAACCCTAGGGTCTGAAACAACTGGATATGTAGGAATATATAAAACGACATCGGTCGCAAAAGAAAACCCGTGTGGAGTCGCCAATTGTTAGTATGAATCTTTCGTTGTAAAAGATCACTTTAGCTACGCATAACAAATAGCCCTAACATCGATTATGGCTGCAAAATATCTTTAAGTTTGCTGCACAAATTCAGATCTAAGCACAAAAGACATTAAGCAGATAAAATGTAATATGGCTCCATAAATCCAATGGACAAGACAAGAAGAATGTATTTGAAAGAATTTTGTATTATATTAAAGAATGGGGCACCTGAGAGGAAAACAAGAAAGGTGTCTTCCGGTTCTCCTTAGTGGGGTGGGTTCTTGGAAGTCCTCAGTGTTTCAGATCTAACATTTCTCTCTCTTATGGATGTGGGAAAACAAACATGGAACTCAATGGGAGTTCACAAAGTAAAATGGAAGATGGTGACCAAGAGTAGATCCAGAGTGATCTAATGCAATGGAGGTGACTAATGAATGGGGAAAACCCCCCTATTTATAACAAAATATTGGGGCGGTCTGGAACTCGGTGCATGAATAAAATATTATTAATTGAATTCTAGAAGCACCTTTTAGGAATATTTTATTATATTTGTTGGAGGGAAAAGGATTCTTGACTTGGGTCAATTCCTTTATTTATAAATAATAAATAAATAAATGATTTATTTATCATTTTAGGGGAATGATGGGAATAAATAATGGTTTATTTGATTATTTATGGATGATTTAGTCAAATTTAATTAAGAATATTATTTAAATAATGATTTAAATAACTTGTTCTTAGGAAATAATTAAATAAATAAAGATTTATTTAATTAATTGCTTTGTTTTGGGTTAAATATGACCAAATAAGTTATTTTATGTGGTGAAAGCAATTTTACTTGGGGTAAAATTGGTCCTACATGGTGTACTTGGGTTCATCTAATAATAATAGGTTAGATGACCAAAAAAATGGTGTAACAGTTACCCATGATGAATAATCAACACATAAGACGATAGTGCCAAGGAAAAGAGGTACGAAAGTACTGGTGGCTCATATGAAGAAATTAGGTTTGAATTTAGGGTAAAGTGAAACTTCGTGGAAAAAATGGCTTCTAGGTGAATTTTCAAATTACCAAAGACAAATGAAGACCCATTATAAAACTCGATGATAGCTTTCCAATGGTGTTGAAGTTTCACCAAACTGAGCTACAATTTGATTGCAATGGCCGACAAAAAGAATAAGGTTTTTCCCATAAAAGGGCTTCTTACCTCCAAATCTAATTCATTTGCATAGTGAGTTTCGGAGAATTTGGCAAGGAAGAGAAGGCCCCAAATCTTGTGGAGATCATAGCAGATGAACCAACTGTCAGAATCAAGATATGCGAATTGGAGGTAGGTGGCCTAACCTTACTCTTCAAATTTAGTGGTTTAGAATTCTAGATTAGGGCTGCAGCTAGCTCTGGGAGACTCCCGCTATTCCTCATATCCATAACACACTTTTTGGGGCCTGATATGTGTTCTGGAACATAGAAACAAGGCCTTAAAGTGCATCCAACACTATTTTGAGGGGAAAAACTGCATTTTGGGAAAAGAGGAAAAGCAGGATGGGGGGCTTGTCGAAAGATGAAGTTTAGGACTTAGGATGCATGCCTTTAACTATGAAATAACAAAACATAATGGTATTTTGAAGGTACTGCAGAGCTAAAGGTGCCATGGTCAGAACGAGAATTAGATACTCTTCATGCTAATGTTCAGGAGAATCTGACAATTAGAGGGGTTTTGGCTCGTTATGAGGTCTTAAGTTCTTGGAGAACCCATTGATGAGAGATGGTGAGCCCTTGATGTCAAGGATAGTAAGCTACTGGGATCCAGATCAGGAGGCCTTTGTGGTACAGGGCCATAGGATCGAGCTGACGATCTCGGCCACATATTTTTTGACAGGAATTCCCCACTTGGGGATGGTAGGGAGATACATCTAGTGCTACCTCATGGGAGGTAGATAGGTGAGTTTGTGGATTGTTATTGTATTCCAGGTGTTCGTGCAAAGGGAACGAACATTCAGATCAATGACATAAAGAGGTTGGTGAAGCGAGCTATAGCCGCAATAGTGGTATGGAACTTGGGTAGTCATGCCTTTCATCGCGTCACTGGAGGGAAGATGATACTGGTAGAGAGTGTGTTGGTAGGGACCTACTATGGGTGGGTCTAGATGATGTTGTAGTCATTGAAATGAAAGTTGACCTTATGTAGGCGATAGAAAAATGATAACTATTCATTTGGGGTAGTTCTTTGCTCATTCTTATTTGAGAATATCCCTACCATCTGTCCACATGTACAAATACATGACGGGGGCCCAAAGAAGCACAGGATGCGCCACTGGGGGCAACTAATACGATGAGGTGAAGGAGGGGGAGTTAGACGAGTGTTCCAACTTGAGATTTTTTCACATTGGGACCATATGAAATTGTACATAAATGACTATCCATATAGTGGCATGAACTATCAGGGTGATCCTGACTTGCCACTACTGCTAGGACAAGCATGGGTTCTAGATGGTAAGTGAAAGTTACTATATGTTTGGATGCATTTAAATTTCAGAAAGTGTATATATGTGGTACTAATTTCCAAACTTGTGTGATGCAGATATAATGCTGGTGAAACCAATAGGATATACAGGCTGAGAGGGAGCGCCTGGGGCTATAGATCACAGTGGATTGACATCATGACAGAGACTAGACAGTGATTCTTTGCTAGAGAAACTTCGTCGTAGATTAGATGTGCTACTAACTGGGGTGACTGAGCATGGATGGCATGAGTTAGAAGATCGATATACATATGAGTGAATTGGTATTCCATCAGAGTGGCGATATATCATACGACACACAGCTATGGTCGGTTAGGAAGTTCGAGATCTACGAGCTGGTGGTATGGAGCCATTGGATCATGATCCTCTAGATGATAGTGACTAGGAATAGGGACATATGGTTCCCATATTTTGGTTATGTAACATGCTATGGGCATGTCAGATGTATTTATATTAGTGGACTTCAAACACTTATATGTTTTGATATGATGATACATAATATGGTTATGCATATTTTGTGATGATTTTGGTTCGCCATTTGTTGATGTTTATGGTTGCCTTCTTGTATGTGATAAATGTAAATATAGAATGTTATTTGCAATGGATTCTACATAGTGATTTTGGGCTCTAGGAACACGAATGAATGTATTGAATTCAAATTCACGTGCCAAAATACTCACTCGTAGATATTTTCTAAATAGGACATGATTATGCACATGATAAAGACCATTCAATTACATGACAAGTTGTAGGGAATATAGACGAAAATGAAGGTGAAGGATGTAGTGATCAAGGGAATTGACTATCAAAACTATCACAACATCATATTCGTCCTGGTTATTGGTGGTAGATCTAATGCATATGCCATTGGAATGAAATACCAAATACAAAGGGGTGAAAATGGCCCAAGTTGCCGAGGAAATATTCTTGGAGAAGTGACTCGCACCATCGACATAACCGATATGAGGTGTGAATGATGGATCCATATGAAAGACACAAGAAGACAACATATGAGATGATGGGGGGGATGCAAGCTACCTAAATGCAGAACAAAAAAAGATACACGCATTTCAATGGGAAATTCTATGGGTAAAATTTCTTCAGGTAGAGTGCATTATGAGGGTTGGGAAGGATTTAGCCTTTGAAATCCTCTAGAAATTATGCCCCCTTTCCCAAACACTTACGGATGATGTAAGGTCCTAGCCATAATGATTCAAAATTCCCATGCCCCAGGACATCATGAGCTTGGTCATAGAAAAGAACAAGGCCGCCTTCGTGAAATGTAAGAGGGTGGAATTTCTAGTCATATTGAGCTTTGGTGTGCATTTTGTCCGCTTCAATGGTTTGTAATGTAACACGATAATATTCATCAACACACTCAAGTATGATAAGTTGTTTTTATAAAGGTTGGGTGCCCGAGAGGAGCTCGACGACAACGTGAAGGGAGGGGCTTTCACACTCGATTGGTAAGATTTCCTCCTCTACAAAGACAAGGTGGAAAGGAGTAAACCCAGTGAAAATTTTAACAGAGGTTATATAGGACCAAAAAACAAGGAATAGCATAAGGTGCCAGTTGGTCTTGTCTTTATTCACCATCCGTTGAAGCATGGTTTTAAGTATTCTATTTACCTCTTCAACTTGGCCATTTCATTGGGGGTGATAAGACAATGAATATTGATGTTCAAAGCCCAACATAGAGGAGATATCACGCTATATCTCATCTTCATAGTGTCAGCCTTGGTCAGAAACCAATTGTTTTGGAACCCCAAATTGAGTGATAACATGGTTGAAAAAGAATAGGGTTGCGGTAGTCGGAGTGTTACTGAAGGTAGGCATGTCTTTAGCCCATTTGGTAAAATAATCGAAAACCATGATAATATACTTGTGGTTATTAGAAAATGGGGGTCGATACTCCATAAGTCAATAGCCCATTTACACAAAGGACCGAGTATGATGACAGGATGGAGGGGAGCAGGTGGAGCTCACGCCTTAGGGGCATATAAATGACAATTGGAACAATGTTTAACTACCTGAATTTTGTCGCTGAAGAGAGAAGGCCAAAAGTAACTGACGTGCATAATCTTATGGGAAGTGGAAATTACAGAGAGATGACCACCACAAGTGCCACCATGGCAGGCATTAAGAACTTGCTTAGCTTTAGCATGCATGAGAAAATTACGAAGGAAAATGTCGACACTGTGACGATAGAGATCATCACCGATGAGGAGGTAGCGGGGGACTTGATGTAGAATAGGTTGTCAATTTGGGGGGTGAATTTTTGGGTTCACAGATAAGTGAGGATGTTGCCTTACAAAGGATCATATGAGGTGATGGCGAAGAAGCGTTCATCTGGAAGATTATCATTGACCGATGAATCTGGTGCACCAGTAGGAAATTCAAAAATGAATTCAGCGAGGGCCAAATATTTCTTACTCTTGGGTGTGACAAATTCAAGATTAAATTCAAGAAGAATGACTATCGAACGAGCATACTTCCCATTGAATATCCATCAACTCAAAAGGAAGGCCATGGTTTGGAATTGGTCATGACTCTAGTGGTACGCTTAAGGATATAATGGCGAAGATTTTGAACAGAGAACACTACAACCAACACTAAATTTTCTTTATGCAAGTAGGAAATAGGGGGATTTTTGAGGTTTTTACTGACATAGTATATGACATGCTCATTTCCAGTGGGATCATCCTGGATGAGGACCACGACGACCGAATAAGTGGAAACTGAGATATACAAGATGAATTCCCTTTCAAAGTTAGGTGGATTGATCAAGGGAGCAGAAGTGAGAGCAAATTTGAGGGCATCAAAATAATGTTGAGCTTGGTCATCCAAAATGAATGGAAAGGTAGATCTAAGGATTCTAAGAAACCCATGCGCGGTGGTGGCCTAGTCAGGAAAAAACCGACGAAGAAATTTTTCTTTGCCTTGAAGGCTTTGTAACCAGCGAAGGGTACAAGGGGGTGGAAATTCGAGAATGGCTTGAAATTTGAGATGGTTAAGATTTATACTGTCTTTGGACACAATGAAGCCCAAATTTTGGCTGACATGAATTAACTTAAGGGGGTTGAGGTGAATATTATACTTGCGACATCAGAGGAAAATGGTTTGCAAATCATGAATTTGCTGCGTCTGAAGCCTAGAACAAGTAGCGATATATTCAAGGTATCAAATGATAATATGAGCCAAGTCATGGAAATAATAATACATGGCCCGGTGAAATGTGGCCCCAACATTATTTAAACTGAAAGGCATGACCTTATAAGTGAAAGTTCCCCATAGACTAATAAAAGTGGTTTTAAGATGATCAACATAACAAATAGTTATTTGGTTGTATCTAGATAATCCATACATAAAGGAATGAAACTCATGTCCCACACACTCATCAATGATTTGGTTAATGAATGGTGTGGGGAAGTTGTGTTTGGGACAATATTTGTTCCAATCGCAGAAGTTAGTGCGGACATGATTGGTGCTGTTGAGTCTCAAAATTATCTTCCATCTTCATCCATATTTCCATAATTTCATAACCATTTAGACCTAATTTCATAACTATCTAGCCTAAAACCCTACATTAAGTAATCGTCTTCATGATCATATGGGTTAGAATAATCATTTTCCAAAGTTATTTATTTTATGTATTTTAAGTGAATTTATGATTAGAAACTAGGAAATTAACATGGTTTCATATATATATATATGTGTGTGTGTGTGTTATGAGTTTTGTGACATGTGTAGGCTTATTTGGAGGTTCTAGAAGGGTCTTACTTGGCCTCCCAAGCACAAATTCGAATTTCAACTCAAGAGGTGGACCATATTCCAAGGAGAAATATCATGAAGATCTTGATGTGTCATGGGATTTGTATCTAGTATCTAGGAATAAGTTGAGACAAGTATGGATCTAGTGGATATTTAAGGGATTTACATTTATTGAGAATATATCCCTAATTAATGTATAAATAAGAGGAGCATCTTTCAAAGGAAGCTAACAATATGTAATTTGGTATGAGGATTATTGAAGAATTTTGAGATATTTTTAAGAATCATTTCTACTGTTCTATTTTCTGTTCATGCTGTGGGTTCTTTAAGTTAGCTGTAGCTGAAGAATTCTTCAGGTGTACAAGGCAAGGTTGGAGGGCCCCCATACCAAGCTAAGTACACTTTGGTTAAATTTTTTATAAATTAACATAGTTTTGATTCAATATTTCTTGTTTTAGTTTTATGATTCAGTTACCTAGATGTGTTATGATTTCTGTATGATTTTTAGATGATTTTGGTTTAAAATCTAAATTGCATACGAAAGGACAACCAAGGATTTAATTTAAATTCTCTTTCTATCAAGTTATGAATTGCAACTAGAAACCACCCTTTTTCATTTCTTGAATTCTAGTTTATGATTTTGTTGACACCTAATCCTAAGGGATTGGGTGAAATTGTATGATAGTGTAAATTAGGAAATAAGGAAGTCTAAGAGACATTGGGAAATGAATCCCAACGGTCTCTTCTCCATGTATATATTCATGAGCACCCTCTATCAAATTCATTGTCCAATTTGTGGAGTTACTTCCTGGTCTAACATGGTATTAGAGCCAGCATTTTTTTTGCATTCCTACCCTTGGTGTAATTCCCTCCTATCTCTGTTCTACATTTTTGCAGACTACCATATTCTTGCAGATTATGTTTGAAAAGATATGCATTCATTTTTTTTTTGTGGGCTCATATCTCACTATTCTGCATTCATTTTTTGGGCTCACATTTTAGTCCTGTCTCGCTACTCCAGATGCCTTCTTGTCGGCCTCCTCTGCAGCCGCAGTTGCAGCCAAAATCGGAGAGTTAGCCACAAACGCAGTCGCAACCACAACCATCCCTTCTTCTTGCTCCCCTCCACACGCAGCTCCATCTCCTTCCCTCCACCTTCACCCGCAACCCTCCATGCTCCCCCTGCTCACCTCTGCCCTCCCATTCCCAGCCCATTCCCTTCCTCTCCCCACAGTACTCTGCGCTCCCCCCGCTCACCTCCGCCCTCCCGTTACCCTCCTCTCCCTGCTCTCCCCGCTCTCGACTCCCCGATGCCTCACCTCCCCTCTCCCCCCACTACCTCACCTCCGCCCTTCCCCGTGGACTCCCCTCCCTGCCCTCACCTCTCCCTAACCCACCTCCCCCACGTCGACCTCCCCCAGGTCTGACCCTCCCTAGGTTGACCTTCCCTAGGTTCGAATTTCCCCAGGTCCGAACCTCCTCAGGTCAACCTTCCCTAGGTTCGAATTTCCCCAGGTTCGACCTCCCTTGCACACAAATTATTTTCTTTTCATTTTTTACACAAAAAAAAATTCCAGAACTAGTTTTTTTTACAACAAAATACACATTTTTACCAGAATTGAATTTTTACAGTAGAGTGAAATTTTCAGTCCAGAATTGAGCTTTTTGCAACAAAGTACATTTTACACTAGAATTGAGTTTTTTTTTCCAGTAGATTTTTTTTTCAAAATTCACAATGCATTCTCTCATATCTATTGTGGGAGTTGTTCTCTCTGGAAAGGAGAACTATCCTAAGTGCTCTCAGAAAATCAAGCGCACTCTCATTTTTAATGAGTTGTGGAGAGGAATCTGTGAAGGAGAAGGAGATAATCCACCAACAAATCCCACCTCATACAAGGAGATCACCATTTGGGAAAACAAGAATTGCAAGGCCCGTGCCTTGATTGTAGCTTTTGTAAATGAAGAGGTGAGTCGCCATATTACACTATTTTAAAATGCCTATTAATCCTTGAGAAAATTAAAAGAACTCTATGAATCACATTCAAAACTTGAAATTGTTCATTTAATGATTAAGTTGTTCAACCTTGAATTTAAAAATAATGACCCTCTTGCTTTAGCATCAGAAGTAAGATCTATCATGCATGGCATTAAAAATACTGATGTAGAAGTTGACATACCTCTCATAGATTATTTTAACGCATTGTATCTGATCCGGATTTATGCAGGAACGCAACAGAATAAAAATATAACCATAAATACAGAGATGCAGCGGAAATAACACTTCATTTCATTAATATCAAAGAACTGAAATTTTCTTACAGACAGAATGGAAATAAAACTAAATTTAGAGGTCTTGGTATTTATCTCTACGAAGAATGTGGCGGCCTAGGAGCCTCTGACGAGTTAAAATGAGGCTCGAGGGCCTATTTATTATTGAGAAACAATTGAGAACCCTAAACATCCAAAAACCTAACCCTAGGAGATGAAGCGCCAAAACTATGGGCCCCGTTTGGGTAAATTGGCGTTTCAACTTCCCAGGGACGTAACTTTGGCATACTATCTCCGTTTGACGCACATGATACATCATTAGAAAGCTCTATCCAAGGACTACAACTTTTTCCAAGAATATCATTCTGAAATGGAATGATATTCTCTGGAGGCGCGATGCCCAAAAAACTTCGTTTAGGGCCTCAAAACGGCTCCGGAAGTTCAGGACCCGAAAAACTGCTAAAAATAGTAAGTTATGCCGAAACTGAAAAACTGAAAGAGACAATGGTGGGGGCTCAAGTGGAATAGGCAGGTGGCCACCAATATCCACCTGGATCATTCCTCCCCCCTTAGGAAGCAATGGTCCCCATTGCATTAAGTTCCTCCATGAGATGAGGAAATTTCTGCTGAAATGGGTCCCTGGTGAACCACTTTCCTTGGTGCAGGAGTTGGCCAGCTTTGACAACCCGATACAGTTGGATCTTCTGTTGGCGAGTGTTCTTGAGTTGCATGTCCATGATACAATTTGTGGTGGCCTGTTCCATGTAGTCTGGGTTTAACTCTGTTGGTGTGATTTGTTCTGCAATTTCCGAGGTGTCCAGTAGAGGTGGGAAGTAAGGACGAAGGCGACCCACATTGAAGACTGGGTGGAGACCAAGGAATGGTGGAATAATAAGCTCGAAGGCATTGTTCCCTACAGCCTTGGTGACGGTGTACGACCCGTATCGGAGCGGGCGAAGCTTGCGGTGGGGTCCAGTGAGGCGCTCCTTCTGCAAATGTAGCCATACTTTGTTGCCCACCTGGAAGTTGTGTGGCACCCGGTGTTGATCATGGCGTTGCTTGTACTTGGCATTGGCTCTGTCCAATATATCATGAACTTGTTGGCGGATGTGTTGAATGCGCTCGATGAAGCTACTTGCTTTGTCAACTTCAGACTGGACATGAGCTGAATCGGCCTGAGCAGCTGCAAATGGCATGGCTACGTCAATGGGACATAGTGGCTGGAATCCCAAGCCCACCTGAAAGGGGCTATGGCCAATTGAACTGTGGAGAGGCCGGTTATAACTATGTTGTACATAAGGGAGGCTCTCGTCCCATGTGCGTGGATGCTTCGAATTGTACATGCGCAGAATGTGTACAATCATTCTGTTGACGACCTCTGTCTGGCCATCTGTTTGGGGATGGAAAGCTGTGGACTTGGTGAGCTTTGTGTCCATCATTGACCAGAGGCTGGACCAAAATGTGCTGAGGAACCTGCTGTCTCGATCGGATATGATAGATTGTGGGATCCCAAAGTGCACCCATACTCGCTCAAAGAAGAGTTTAGCAGTAGCTTCTTCTGTGATATTCTTCTTACAGGCCGCCATAATGGCCATCTTCGAGAATCTGTCAACGACCACGAAAACACAGTCATTTCCATTCTTAGTAGAGGGCAGGCCCGACATGTAATCCATGGAGATGGATTCCCAAGGTCGACTAGGGGTAGGTAGTGGAGTATATAGGCCTTGCTTCTTGATGGTCGATTTGGCAATGGCACAAGCAGTGCAGGATCTGATGTGCTTCTCGACATCCTTTCGAAGGTTCGGCCAATAGAAATACTTTTGTAGTATTGCTACTGTTTTCTCGACCCCGAAATGCCCAGCGACTCGACTGTAGTGTGCTTCCCATATCATCTTGGCACGCTCGCTTGAAGGAGCACAAAGGTGTCCCAGGTGACATAAAAGTGCATCTTGGAGGTGAAAATTTGGAACTTGCGTACCCCCCAAGAGTGCCTTGTAAGTGTGGCCGAATTTTGGGTCACTCTCATAGAGAAGCAGCCAATCAGAAGTCTCATGCCCATAAGAGTTGAGCACGGTGGTGAGCACCACGATCGGTGGTCGGCTCAGGCAGTCTGCAACATTATTGGTGCTACCCTTCTTGTACTTGATGTTCAAATGAAACTGTTGCAGATATGTGGACCACTTCTGATGGCGATCATTCTGCAACTTCCCTTGTGTCTGTATGAACTGCAGGGGCCGGTGGTTTGTGTGGATGATTGTTTCCTTCCCCAAAATGTAATGCTTCCATTGTCAACAGGCTTGCACAATGGAATACATTTCTTTGTCATAGGTGGGATACTTGTGAGCTGTCTCAGACAATGTCTCACTGTGATATGCCACTGGATGTCCCTGTTGAGTAAGAACTGCCCCAATAGCATAGTCAGAGGCATCTGTCTCGATCTCAAATGGCTATTGCAAGTCTGGTAATGTGAGCACTGGGGCAGAACAGAGGCGATTTTTCAATTCTGTGAATGCCTTCTGTTGAGGTTCCGACCAAAATAATTTTTCTCTTGCTCCTCCCTTGGTGACTTGACTCAAGGGCCAAGTGATATGAGAGAATCCCAACACGAATCTACGGTAGAAATTAGCAAGACCCAGAAAGCTGCGAAGCTCTGTTATAGTGGTTGGGGCTGGCCAATCCCGAATGACTTGGATCTTGGCTGGATCCACATGCACCACCCTTTCATCAATAATGTATCCCAGATATTGAACCTGGGTCATGCCAAAAGTGCACTTCTCCAAATTGGCACACAACTTGTGTTGCCGCAGTGTTTGGAGGACTTGTCGGATGTGGTGAAAGTGCTCTTCCCAAGTCTGGCTGAAGATCAGAATGTCATCCAAGTACACCACTACAAATGAGTTGGTGAATGGCCGCAAGATGTCATCCATCATCCTCATGAAGGTTGCGAGAGCATTCGTCAACCCGAAAGGCATGACCAGCCATTCAAAAAGGCCTTCCTTGGCTTTGAAGGCAGTCTTCCACACATCAGAGGGTTCAATTGGTACCTGGTGATACCCAGACTTCAGGTCGATCTTGCTAAAATATTTTGCACCTTTGAGTTGGTCCAGAAGGTCATCAATTCGTGGGATTGGGTACCTATTCCAGACAGTGATCTTGTTCAGCACCCGATAGTCAATACAGAGTCTCCATGTCCCATCCTTCTTCTGTACCAACACGATCGGGCTCCCACAGGGCGATTAACTTGGTCTGATGTGACCTTTCTGCAATAGCTCCTGAATCTGCCTCTTTATTTCATCATTCTCTAGAACAGAGCGCCGATAGATCGGTCCATTGGGTAGCGGTGCACCTGGTGTTGGGGCCCTTTTGCGTCGATAGATCGGTCCGTTGGGTAGCGGCGCACCTGGGGTCAGATCAATCGGGTGCTTGACCTGGCAGTGCAGAGGAACCCCTGTGGGTGAGGTGAAGATGTCCCCATACTCCTCCACGACCTTATCCATTTGTTGTTGTCGTGCAGAGGGGCCCTGTCTGGAGGTCGTGGCCACAGTCTTCTTCTTTCCCTGGGGGTGGATCATCAGGAAAACGAATTTCCTGGTTTGGGAAATGAGCTTACTGCATTGTTTTGCAGTAACCAAAGAGATAGCGGCAGGAGGTGGTACCTCTGGTATCCTGTACAACTTATTTCCCAAAGTAAAAATAACAGCACGAGGCCGAGACTCATACACAGCATGATGCTTCCACAAGTATGGTTGTCCTAATAATACATCAGAAACATCAATAGGAGCAACGTCACATAATACCTCATCCGTGAAGGGCTTGATGCTATAGGGAAGGCGGCACTGCTGGCTGACGCGAAGATCTCGTCCTTGGTGGAGCCACCCGATGGTGTATGGATGTGGGTGAGCTGTGGTCGGCAAGCCCAACCGCTTCACAGCGTCTGCTGAAATGAGGTTCTTTTGGCTCCCATTATCGACAATGAACTGTACAGGGGGGCCCTTTACCCACATCTGGGAGTGGAAGAGACGTTCCTCCTCCTCTGGATCTTCCGGTTCCTCCTTCTGGACCTTTGTAGTGGCAACAGTGGCGTTGGGCTCCGCATCAATAATCTGTTTCCATTTTTCATTCCCCTTTTCAGGTTCTGATTCGGAGTCAGAGCATGCATCTGACTCAGAAGCCCTCATCTCGGCCACTAGCGACTGCTTGGCCCGACACTCACTTGTGTTATGAGTGGAGCTCTTATGGAACTCACACCACTTTCCCGTGTCCTTCTTTGGCTTTGCGGTGCTGTTCTTTTCTTGTGGCTTCGATGAGTTGTCTTTAGCCGCCATGCCTTGGCTCTGTCCTTTTTTCTGCGGTTTGGAAGCACCTTTCCCTTGCTTTTGATTTGCAGATCCAAAGTCTCGCTTCTTCTGCTTGAATTTCTGCTCAATCTTGGCAGCATACCGGTATGCTGTACCAAGCGAGGAGATGTCAAGGAACTCCATTTCCTCCTGAATGTATTTGTGCAGACAACTGCGATACTTTAGCACCAGATGTTTCTCTGAATCTTTGATACCCAACTTTGTGCGCAGGGTATGGAACAGATTCGTCAGCTCATGCACATCTTGATCCCTTTGTTGTCGCAGCGTGGTCCATTGTATGTACTTGTCCTCATAGCTCCCCACGGGATAGTACTGTTCCTTGACGAAACCTCAGAAAGAACTCCCGGTGAAATGCAGTAGGAAAAGAGAGAGAGTTTGTCTCGTCCTTTTCTCCACGGTGGGTTTCCCACAGTCCATGACATGAGGGGCAGCTTTGAGGAGTGCAAAAATAATCTTCTCACGTCGGAAAAGTCATGAACCAAGAAATATCCTTCTAATAGATTCAACCTTCTATCTCACGACATACGCATCTATTTGAACCTCAAATATGGGAATGTCAAAATTTACTTGTACCTTAAAAGGAGTTCAACATGAAGAGTGGGCACCTTTGGATGTTGGATGCCGTAGGTGGGTAGCCGTTGAAGGATCTGAAAAAAGTTATCCATCATCACGTTCCTTTGTTTTTCGAGGGCCTCCTCGAGCAATATTTTGATAGGATCTCCTGCTCCCTCATCTTTCTTTTCGTCCCCCATGGGCGTCCGTCGAGGTTTGCGAGGCTGATCTTGCAAAGGTTCCACGAGATCGAGCCCTAGCTCCTTATACCCCGACCTCGTTGGGGACATGCAAAGAAGGATCGAGAAAAAGCAGACCGCTCTGATACCACTGATCCGGATTTATGCAGGAACGCAACAGAATAAACACATAACCATAAATACAGAGATGCAGCGGAAATAACACTTCATTTCATTAATATCAAGAACTGAAATTTTCTTACAGACAGAATGGAAATAAAACTAGCTAGGGCGCTGGTAGCTATCTCTGAGAAGAGATGTGGCGGCTACAGGCCTCTGAACTGAGTTACAATGAGGCTCGAGGGCCTATTTATTATTGAGAAACAATGGATAACCCTAAACATCCAAAAACCTAACCCTAGGAGATGAAGCACCAAAACTATGGGCCCCGTTTGAGTAAATTGGTGTTTCAACTTCCCAGGGACGTAACTTTGGCATACTATCTCCGTTTGATGCACATGATACATCATTAGAAAGCTCTATCCGGGTTATACAACTTTTCGGTAGGAAAATCATTCCAAAACAAAATGATTTTTTGCTGGTGATTCCCCAAAAATGTTGTTTTAGGGCAGCAAAATGGCTACGGGTTGTCAGACTAAGAATTGCTAAAAATAGTAAGTTGTGCAGAATGTGAAAATCTGCAAGAATTGATGGTGCTGGTCCAAATGGAATAGGTGGGTGGCCACCGATATCCACCTGGATCATTCCTCCCCCTTAGGAAGCAATGGTCCCCATTGCGTTAAGTTCCTCCATGAGATGAGGAAATTTCTGCTGAACTTGGTCCCTGGTGAACCACTTTCCTTGGTGCAGGAGTTGGCCAGCTTTGACAACTCGATACAGTTGGATCTTCTGTTGGCGAGTGTTCTTGATTTGCATGTCCATGATACAATCTGTGGTGGCCTGTTCCATGCAGTTTGGGTTTAACTCTGTTGGTGTGAGTTGTTCTACAATGTCTGAGGTGTCCAGTAGAGGTGGGAAGTAAGGACGAAGGCGATCCACATTGAAGACTGGGTGCAGACCAAGGAATGGTGGAATACTGAGCTCGAAGGCATTATTCCCTACAGCCTTGGTGATGGTGTACGGCCCGTATCGGAGCGGGCGAAGCTTGCGGTGGGGTCCAGTGAGGCGCTCCTTCTGCAAATGTAGCCATACTTTGTCGCCCACCTGGAAGTTGTGTGGCACCTGGTGTTGATCATGGCGTTGCTTGTACTTCGCATTGGCTCTATCCAATATATCATGAACCTGTTGGCGGATGTGTTGAATGCGCTCAATGAAGCTACTTGCTTTGTCAACTTCAGACTGGACGTGCGCTGAATCGGCCTGAGCAGCTGCAAATGGCATGGCTACGTCAATGGGACATAGTGGCTGGAATCCCAAGCCCACCTGAAAGGGGCTATGGTCGATTGAACTGTGGAGAGCCCGATTATAACTATGTTGTACATAGGGGAGGCTCTCGTCCCATGTGCATGGATGCTTTGAATTGTACATGCGCAGAATGTGTACAATCATTCTGTTGACGACCTCTGTCTGGCCATCTGTTTGGGGATGGAAAGCTGTGGACTTGGTGAGCTTGGTATCCAACATCAACCAGAGGCTGGACCAAAATGTGCTGAGGAACCTGCTATCCCGATCTGATATGATAGACTGTGGGATCCCAAAGTGCACCCACACTCGTTCAAAGAAGAGTTTAGCGGTGGCTTCTGCTGTGATATTCTTCTTGCAGGCCGCCATAATGGCCATCTTCGAGAATCTGTCGACGACCACAAAAACACAGTCATTTCCCTGCTTAGTAGAAGGCAGGCCCGACATGTAATCCATGGAGATGGATTCCCAGGGTCGACTAGGGGTAGGTAGAGGAGTATATAGGCCTTGCTTCTTGATGGTCGGTTTGGCAATGGCACAAGCAGTGCAGGATCTGATGTGCTTCTCGACATCCTTTCGAAGGTTCGGCCAATAGAAATACTTCTGCAGGATTGCTACTATTTTCTCAACCCCAAAATGCCTAGCGACTCGACTGTAGTGTGCTTCCCATATCATCTTGGCACGCTCGCTTGAAGGAACACAAAGGTGTCCCAGGTGACATAAAAGTGCATCTTGGAGGTGAAAATTTGGAACTTGCGTGCCCCCGAAGAGTGCCTTGTAAGTGTGGCCGAATTCTGGGTCACTCTCATAGAGAAGCGGCCAATCAGAAGTCTCGTGCCCACAAGAGTTGAGCACGGTGGTGAGCGCCACGATCGGTGGTCGGCTAAGGCAGTCTGCAACATTATTGGTGCTACCCTTCTTTTACTTGATGTTCAAATGAAACTGTTGCAGATATGTGGACCACTTCTGATGGCGATCATTCTGCAACTTCCCTTGTGTCTGTATGAACTGCAGGGGCCTGTGGTCTGTGTGGATGATTGTTTCCTTCCCCAAAATGTAATGCTTCCATTGTCGACAAACTTGCACAATGGAGTACATTTCTTTGTCATATGTGGGGTACTTGCGAACTGTGTCAGACAATGTCTCACTGTGAAATGCCACTGGATGTCCCTGTTGAGTAAGAACTGCCCCAATAGCATAGTCAGAGGCATCTGTCTCGATCTCAAATGGCTGTTGCAAATCTGGTAAAGTGAGCACTGGGGCAGAACAGAGGCGGTTTTTCAGTTCTGTGAACGCCTTCTGTTGAGGTTCCGACCAAAAGAATTTTTCTCTCGCTCCTCCCTTGGTGACTTGACTCAAGGGCCAAGTGATATGAGAGAATCCCAACATGAACCTCTGGTAGAAATTAGCAAGACCCAGAAAGCTGCAAAGCTCTGTTATAGTGGTTGGGGCTGGCCAATCCCGAATGACTTGGATCTTGGCTAGATCCACATGCACCCCCCTTTCATCAATAATGTATCCCAGATATTGAACCTGGGTCATGCGAAAAGTGCACTTCTCCAAATTGGCACACAACTTGTGTTGCCGCAGTGTTTGGAGGACTTGTCGGATGTGGTGAAGGTGCTCTTCCCAAGTCTGGCTGAAGATCAGAATTTCATCCAAGTACACCACTACAAATGAGTTGGTGAATGGCCGCAAGATGTCGTCCATCATCCTCATGAAGGTTGCAGGAGCATTCGTCAACCCGAAAGGCATGACCAGCCATTTGAAAAGGCCTTCCTTGGCTGAGGTAGCCGTTTCTCAATCGAAGAGTTCAATGGTGCACGATGCAGGCTTCAAGTCAATCTTGCTGAAATGTTGCACCTTCAGGTTGGTCTAGAGGTCATCGATATGTGGGATCGAGTACCTATTCCAGGCAGTGATCTTGTTCGATTGCCGGAGTAGTCCATCTGAGTCTCCCGTCCCATCCTTCTTGTACCAACACAATTAGGCTCCCACGGGGCGATGAACTTGGTCGGATGTGACCTTTTATACTGCTGACTCTTGAATTTTCCTCTTGATTTTATCGTTATCCGGAAACAGTCTTAGATAGATCGGTCCATTGGTGCGGCGCACACGGTGAGCGCGGCGTGCGCGCCGCACCGATCTTGAGGAACCCCTGTGGGTGAGGTGAATATGTCCCCGTACTCCTCCACAACCTTATGCATTTGTTGTTGTTGTGCAGAGGAGCCCTGTCTGGAGGTCGTGGCCACAGTCTTCTTCTTGCCCTGGGGGCGGATCATCAGGAAAACGAATTTCCTGGTTTGGGAAATGAGCTTACTGCATTGTTTTGCAGTAACCAAAGAGATAGTCGTAGGAGGTGGTACCTCTGGTATTCTGTACAACTTATTTCCCAAAGTAATAATAACAGCACGAGGTCGAGACTCATACACGGCATGACGCTTCCACAAGTATGGTTGTCCTAATAATACATCAGAAACATCAATAGGAGCAACGTCACATAATACCTCATCCGTGAAGGGCTTGATGCTATAGGGAAAGCGACACTGCCGGCTGACGCGGAGATCTCGTCCTTGGTGAAGCCACCCGATGGTGTATGGATGTGGGTGAGCTATGGTCGGCAAGCCCAACCGCTTCACGGCGTCTGCTGAAATGAGGTTCTTTTGGCTCCCATTGTCGACAATGAACTATACAGGGGAGCCCTTTACCCACATCTGGGAGTGGAAGAGACGTTCCTCTTCCTCTGGATCTTCTGGTTCCTCCTTCTGGACCTTTGTAGTGGCAACAGTGGCGTTGGGCTCCGTATCAATAATCTGTTTCCCTTTTTCATTCCCCTTTTCAGGTTCTGATTCGGAGTCGGAGCATGCATCTGACTCAGAAGCCCTCATCTCGGCCACTAGCGACTGCTTGGCCAGACACTCACTTGTGTTGTGAGTGGAGCTCTTATGGAACTCACACCACTTTCCCGTGTCCTTCTTTGGCTTTACGGTGTTGTTCTTGTCTTGTGGCTTTGATGGGTTGTCTTTAGCCGCCATGCTCTGTCCTTTGTTTTGCGGTTTGGAAGCACCTTTTCCTTGCTTTTGATTCGCGGATCCAAAGTCTCGCTTCTTCTGTTTGAATTTCTGCTCAATCTTGGCAGCATACCGGTATGCCGTACCAAGCGAGGAGATGTCGAGGAACTCCATTTCCTCCTGAATGTATCTGTGCAGACAGCTGCGATACTTTAGCACCGAATGTTTCTCTGAATCTTTGATACCCAACTTTGTGCGCAGGGTATGGAACAGATTCGTCAGCTCGTGCACATCTTGATCCCTTTGTTGTCGCAGCGTGGTCCATTGTATGTACTTGTCCTCGTAGCTCCCCACGGGATAGTACTGTTCCTTGACGGCGTCTCGGAAAGAATTCCAAGTTGGTACGGCCGAGAACAGAGAGGGTTCTGTCTGGTCCTTGTTCTCACAGTAGGTTTCCCACCAGTCCTTAACATGGGGGGTAGCTTTGAGGAGTGCAAAATAATCTTCTCCCGGTCTGAAAAGTCATGAACAGAGAAATATCCTTCTAATAGATTCAACCATCTATCTACGGCATCTGCGTCTATTTGACCCTCAAATATGGGAATGTCAAAATTTACTTGTACCTTAAAAGGAGTTGCACCTCCAGAGTGGCTGCTGGATGCAGATGCGCCGCCGGTGGGCAGCCGTTGAAGGATCTGAGAAAAGTTATCCATCATCGCGTTCCTTTGTTTTTCGAGGGCCTCCTCGAGCAATATTTTGATAGGATCTCCTGCTCCCTCATCTTTCTTTTCGTCCCCCATGGGCGTCCGTCGGGGTTTGCGAGGTTGATCTTAGAAGGTTCCACGAATCGAGCCCTAACTCCTTATACCAGGCCTCGTTGGGGACATGCAAGAAAGGATTGAGAAAAACGGACGCTACGATACCAGCGATCGGTTATGCGAGACGCAATAGAACAAAAACATAACCAAAATACGAGAGATCTGATACGATAACATTCATTTTCATTAATATCAAAGAAGCTGAAATTGCTTACGGACGAATGGAAATAAAACTAGCTAAGTATTAGTAGCTATCTCGAGAGATGTGGCCGAAGCTCTGGACCTTTAGAGGCGAGTTACAATGAGGCTTGAGGGCTATTTATTATTTAGAAACAATGGATAACCCTAAACATCCAAAAACCTAACCCTAGGAGATGAAGCACCAAAACTATGGGCCCCGTTTGGGTAAATTGGTGTTTCAACCTCCCAGGGACATAAATTTGGCATACTATCTTTGTTTGACGTACATGATACATCATTAGAAAGATATGAATGAGGAATACAACTCGGTAGGAATTCGAACCTTTATCCCAATGATTTTTCTAGAGTGATTCCCAAAAAACATCGTTTAGGGCCTCGAAATGGCTATGGAAGTTCAGAACCCGAAAAATTGCTAAAAATAGTAAATTGTGGTATAATTAAGGAAACTGAAAAACTGAAAGAAACAATGGTGGGGTCCCAAGTGGAATAGGCCGGTGGCCACCAATATCCACAGGATCATTCCTCCTCCCCCTTAGGAAGCAGTCCCCATTGCGTTGAGTTCTCATGAGATGAGAAAATTCTGGCTGAACTTGGTCCACTGGTGAACCACTTGCCTTGGTGCAGGAGTTGGCCAGCTTTGACAACCCGATACAGTTGGATATTTTGTTGGCGAGTGCTCTTTATTTTCATGTCCCTGATACAATCTGTGGTGCCATTTTCCATGCAGTCTAGGTTCAAATCTATTGGTGTGAGTTATTCTACAATGTCTGAGGTGTCCAGTAGAGGTGGGAAGTAAGGACGAAGGCGAT
Organism: Pinus albicaulis; assembly: GCA_034641835.2. NCBI lineage: Eukaryota > Viridiplantae > Streptophyta > Pinopsida > Pinales > Pinaceae > Pinus > Pinus albicaulis. Next base: position 11,587 of record JAXQQM020092190.1, on the reverse strand, counting down.
CCACATTGAAGACTGGGTGCAGACCAAGGAATGGTGGAATACTGAGCTTGAAGGCATTGTTCCCTACAGCCTTGGTGATGGTGTACGGCCCGTATCGGAGCGGGCGAAGCTTGCGGTGGGGTCCAGTGAGGCGCTCCTTCTGCAAATGTAGCCATACTTTGTCGCCCACCTGGAAATTGTGTGGCACCCGGTGTTGATCATGGCGCTGCTTGTACTTCGCATTGGCTCTGTCCAATATATCATGAACCTATTGGTGGATGTGTTGAATGCGCTCGATGAAGCTACTTGCTTTTTCAACTTCAGACTGGACATGAGCTGAATCGGCCTGAGCAGCTGCAAATGGCATGGCTATGTCAATGGGACATAGTGGCTGGAATCCCAATCCCACCTGAAAGGGGCTATGGCCAATTGAACTGTGGAGAGTACGATTATAACTATGTTTACATATAGGAGGCTCTCGTCCCATGTGCATGGATGTTTTGAATTGTACATGTGAAGAATGTGTACAATCATTACGGTGACGACCTCACAAATACGTATCTTGTTTTGGGGATGGAAAGGTTGTGGAGTTGAGCTTGGTATTCAACATTGACCCGGAAGATAGACCAAAATGTGCTAAGGAACTATACGATCTGGTATGATAGGCTTGTGGGATCCCAAAGTGCACCCACACTCATTCAAAGAAAGAGTTTAGCGGTGACTTTCTGCTTGTGATATTCTTCTTGCGAGGTTGCCATGATGTGTATCTTCGAGAATGCGCAACGACCACGAAAACACAGTCAGTTCCCTGCTTAGTAGAAGGCAGGCCCGACATGTAATCCATGGATATGGATTCCCAAGGTCGACTAGGGGTAGGTAGCAGAGTATATAGGCCTTGCTTCTTGATGGTTGGTTTGGCAATGGCACAATCAGTGCAGGATCTGATGTGATTCTCGACTTCCTTTCGAAGGTTCGGCAAATAGAAATACTTCTGCAGGATTGCTACTATTTTCTCGACCCCGAAATGCCCAGCGAATCGACTGTAGTGTGCTTCCCATATCATCTTGGCACTCTCGCTTGAAGGAACACAAAGGTGTCCCAGGTGACATAAAAGTGCATCTTGGAGGTGAAAATTTGGAACTTGCGTACCCCCAAAGAGTGCCTTGTAAGTTTGAATCACGTGGTTCCTAGGGTTTGATGGCATCTTGCATGGTTGGCTTCAGTTAGACTTCAGTGGCAGAAGTTTTGGAGGAGTTAACGGGATAGATAGTGGAGTTGTGTTCTGTTTGTTTTAGTTGAACTAGTTGGGATTAGTTAACTAACTAATCAACTAGATATGAGTGGAGTAAATTAAATAATATTTAATTTACTGAATATTAACTCATTAGTCAACTCAAGAACACTTCAGTTCACTACAGTGCATGATCAGTTCAGTGGAGACCAGTGGAAGAGGTAGATGAAAGGGTGAGTAAAGCTATCAGTTGGTAGATTTGTTTTGCATGAGATTTGCATTACACTTGGAGGAATTGTCCATGACAATTGCGCAATCAAGGCAAGGGGATTCTAACCTTGAACCTCTTCATATACAGGCCATGATTGCGCAATAGAGGCAAGGCAGTTAGTGGTGTGTTTTGAACCCGAGACTTGTTCAAAACCAAGCTAGATTGTGAGTAACTTCATGAGAGAGTACTGAGTACTTGTGAGGAGTATTGTACTTGTTTGGTTACTTGATTTCTCCATTATAATATACACAATAGCCGCGGGGTTTTCAGCTATAGGCTTTCCCCATACATACTGAGTTAATGTGTGATTGAATTGATGTGAGATTGCTTCTGTTATTTCCGCATGTGACAATTAATTGTAGAAGAAGGTTATGTGTTATGTATGCAATTCGAAATTGATATATGACCAGGTTAATCTTCAGTGAATAAGTGATTTATTCAGCTAATTTCTACATATTTTGCACCTTTGAGTTGGTCTAGAAAGTCATCAATCCGTGGGATCGGGTACCTATTCCGGACAGTGATCTTGTTCAGCGCCCGATAGTCAATACAGAGTCTCCACGTCCCATCCTTCTTCTGTACCAACATGATCGGGCTCCCACAGGGCAATGAACTTGGTCGGATGTGACCTTTCTGCAGCAGCTCCTGAATCTGCCTCTTGATTTCTTCGCTCTCCAAAATAGAGCATCGATAGATCAGTCCATTAGGTAGCGGCGCACCTGGGGTCAAATTAATCGGGTGCTTGACCTGACAGTGTAGAGGAATGCCTGTGGGTGAGGTGAAGATGTCCCCGTACTCCTCCACAACCTTATCCATTTGTTGTTGTCGTGCAGAGGAGCCCTGTCTGGAGGTCGTGGCCACAGTCTTCTTCTTGCCCTAGGGGCGAATCATCAGGAAAACAAATTTCCTGGTTTGGGAAATGAGCTTACTGCATTGTTTTGCAGTAACCAAAGAGATAGCGGCAGGAGGTGGTGCCTCTGGTATCTTATACAACTTATTTCCCAAAGTAATAATAACAGCGCGAGGCCGAGACTCATACACAACATGACGCTTCCACAAGTATGGTTGTCCTAATAATACATCAGAAACATCAATAGGAGAAATGTCACATAATACCTCATCCGTGAAGCGCTTCATGCTATAGGGAAGGTGGCACTACTGGTTGACGCAGAGATCTCGTCCTTGGTGAAGCCACCCGATGGTGTATGGATGTGGGTGAGCTATGGTCAGCAAGCCCAACCGCTTCACGGTGGCTGCTGAAATGAGGTTCTTTTGGCTCCCATTGTCGAAAATGAATTGTACTGGAGAGCCCTTTACCCACATCTAGGAGTGGAAGAGACGTTCCTTATCCTCTAGATCTTCCGGTTCCTCCTTCTGGATCTTCACAGTGGCAACAATGGCATTAGGCTCCGCATCAATAATTTTTTTCCCTTTGTCATTCCCCTCGTCAAGTTATGAGTCAGAGTTGGAGCATGCATCTGACTTAGAAGCCCTCATCTCGGCCACCAGCGACTGCTTATGGAACTCACACCAATTTTCCGTGTCCTTCTTTGGCTTTGCGGTGTTGTTCTTTGTTTGTGGCTTCGATAGGTTGTCTTAAGTCACCATGCCTTGGCTCTGTCCTTTGTTCTGCAGTTTCGGAGCACCTTTCCCTTGCTTTTGATTTGCAGATCCAAAGTCTTGCTTCTTCTGTTTGATTTTCTGCTCAATCTTGGAAGCATACTGGTATGCCGTACCAAGTGAGGAGATGTCGAGGAACTCCATTTCCTCCTAAATGTATCTATGCAGACAACTACGATACTTTAGCACCAGATGTTTCTTTGAATCTTTGATACCCAACTTTGTGCGCAGGGTTTGGAACAGATTCGTCAGCTCATGCACATCTTGATCCCTTTGTTGTCGCAGTGTGGTCCATTGTATGTACTTGTCCTCATAGCTCCCGATGGGATAGTATTTTTCCTTGATGGCGTCTCGGAAAGAATTCCAAGTGGGTACGACCGAGAACAGAGAGGGTTTTGTCTCATCCTTTTTCTCATAGTGGGTTTCCCACTAGTCCTTGACATTAGGGGCAACTTTGAGGAGTGCAAAAATAATCTTCTCCCGGTCGGAAAAGTCATGAACCGAAAAATATCCTTCTAATAGATTCAACCATCTATCTATGGCATCTGCATCTATTTGACCCTCAAATATGGGAATGTCAAAATTTACTTGTGCCTTAAAAGGAGTCGCACCTCCAAAGTGGCTGCTGGATCGCCGATGGGCAGCCATTGAAGGATCTGGGCAAAGTTATCCATCATCGCGTTCCTTTGTTTTTTGAGGGCCTCCTCGAGCAATATTTTGATAGGATCTCTTGCACCCTCATCTTTCTTTTTGTCCCCCATGGTCGTCCGTTGGGGTTTGAGAGGTTGATCTTGCAAAGGTTCCACCAGATCGAGCCCTAAATCCTTATACCCCGACCTCGTTGGGGACATGCAAAGAAGGATCGAGAAAAAGCATACCCCTCTGATACCATTGATCCAGATTTATGCAGGAACGCAATAGAATAAAAATAAAACCATAAATACAACGATGCAGCGGAAATAATACTTCATTTCATTAATATCAAAGAACTGAAATTTGCTTACAGGTAGAATGGAAATAAACTAGCTAATAGACTAGCTATGGCACTGGTAGCTATCTCTGAGAAGATATGTGGCGGCTACAGGCCTCTGAACTGAATTACAATGAGGCTCAAGGGCGTATTTATTATTTAGAAACAATGAAAAACCCTAAATATCCAAAACCCTAACCCTAGGAGATGAAGTGCCAAAACTATGTGTTGAAACCTTAGTTAAACTGAGAGGGGGGGGTGAATCAGTTTAACACCTTCAAGAATTTTTTTTTAAAAACTTTTCTATTAAACTTATTTACAATTTATCTTTCATGATTAATTTGATATGGAACTAAACTTATATGTGCAGAAATGTTAAGGTAATGTAACATCAGAATTATGACAAGAGCAGTAAGTATTAAGCAGACTGAATAACCATATCAACACATAGACATCACACACAGAGACAACAGATATACGTGGAAACCCATAAAGGGAGAAAACCACATCTTATTATTGTTGTGATGTAAAGGCAAGCTCCAACTCCCTCTCACCACTGATTTTCTGTAAGCACCAACCTACAGGAGGCTCCAACCTCAAATTCTGCAAGCTACAACTTGCAAGGAAGCTTCAATTCCCTCTTTTTCATAAAAGAAACATTTTTTGATTTACCTTGGATATCAGCTCTGTTCTGTACCTTTGGTTTTTTTTTTTTACTGTACCCCGATCTTCATATTTGCTTGATTATTTCTTTTTCTTGATTCTGCATTCTCTTCTCTTTTATCAATTTACTCAGAGAAATGTATCCATTTCAACTTTACAGTGGGATCTTATCTTTCTCCAAAGACTTGCTAATTACATCACAAACAATGTAAACAGTTAAACACTTTCATTCAATTACAATATAAATTTTGAACAACACTGCTCTCTCTCCGTCTTCCCCTTTCGTTCATCAACAACCACGCCACTCTTTTTCGTTTCACTATATTCATTTTCCCTGTTCATTGTAGTTGCATAACTGCTGCCTGTACAACTGTCTTTTAATCAAACACAAATAACTCTACTCAGCATTAATGTATATATAAATTTATATAATCTCTCGGGCTCCGTGGTTCGTTTAATGTTTCTCCTCCCAGCATAGACTTAACCATGTCCTTTATTCGAACCTTAGTCTTAAAGCTACAAATGGTTCCAGCTCTTTTAATTTTCATACACCCGTGCTTATAGCAATCCTGGGCATTTAGATATACGATGATAGACTTTTAACAACCGAAGGGTTTCTATAGTTCGGACCTTATATTAAGGTTCCCTGTCTATGATATATTGACTGTGCATAAAACAATCCCAATATAATTGGCGTTCACTTTATATTAACTTCGACCCCGAAACATTGAAAAACTTAATACAACCATTGCAATAAATGGCCCCGGCATTTAACATACCTCTATGTAACTTCGATCACGATCCAACGGTTATAAGCCCGTCGCGCCGCTTCAGATGATCCGATGATAATCACGCAACCAAACTGCACGTCGTTTGATTCTCCGAGTTCACGCAATGGAGCAGGTCCCAACGCTTAACTACCCTTCTCATCCTACGATTGTAGGCTTATCGCGCTCTTGCACTAGAAAATTTGGCAGAAATTCCGACGGCCAATTCGTCGCTATTCTGACACATAGTCGTCGCAAGAGTGACAGTTCGAGGGCGGACAAAACGTGGTTTGTCATGCCGTCGCAGTTCTGACGTACCTAAAAAGTGTCGCACTATCGACACTTCTTCCGTCGCTTCCGAACAAGCGTCACTCTTCCGATGTCTCACGAACCGTCGCGCTTCCGACGTTTGTAAACGGTCGCACTTCCAACGAAATGTGGTCCGACGTTTTGAACGTCACTCTTTCGACGTTTGTAAACGGTCACAATTCCGACGCAGTGTGGTCTGACGTTTTGGATGTCGCTCTTCCGACGTTTGTAAGATGTCGCAATTCCGACGAAATGTGGTCCGACGTTTTGAACGTCGCTCTTCTGACGTTTGTAAGCTGTCGCAATTCCGACGAAATGTGGTCCGACGTTTTTATACTGTCGCTCTTCCGACGTTTCTGAGTTGTCGAATTCTAACGCTTCACAAGTAAGGCTGAGTCGATGGCGGTAAAAAGACCATCGACCATATCAATAAACCAAAGCAACATAGACTAGCATCACTAGTTTTGAAGGCAAGAGTGATAAACATTAATCATTTTTTCACAAGACGAGAAACGTTGTTTTGAATATATTATATGAAGTAAAACAGTCCATGAAGTCATTACATTTTCACATCTGAAGATTGGAACCCAAATATCCATCCAGAAAAGTGGAAGTCCCACCCCAGACAGTGATAGAAAAATACCCCATGTCACATATAGGGACTTGATATAAAACCCAATAACGGTCCACATGGAGATTATCGACAATCTGAGAAAGCATCCAAATATGCCCGAGGCATCTATAAGAAAGTGAAATAGCAGTATGTAGAATAGTAAAGCAACAGATAGAGTACCGACGTCCATTGTTCCAAATACAAATTAAAGTACCCAAAATCCTTGAACAGAGAAAAAAACTAATCATGTGAGGAGTGTGATATGTCCAAAATATAAAAAGACCATCAGACCATATCAATAAACCAGCAACATAGACCAGCATCGCTAGTTTTGAAGGCAGAGTGATAAACATTAATAATTTTTTTTTCACAAGAGAAAAAATGCTGTTTTGAATATATTATATGAAGTAAAACAGTCCATGAATTCATTACATTTTCACATCTGAAGATTGGAACCCAAATATCCATCCAGAAAAGTGGAATTCCCACCCCAGACAGTGATAGAAAAATACCCCATGTCACATACAGGGACTTGATATAAAACCCAGTAACGGTCCACATGGAGATTATCGACAATCTGAGAAAGCATCCAAATATGCCCTAGGCATCTATAAGAAAGTGAAATAGCAGTATGTAGAACAGTAAAGCAACAGATAGAGTACCGACGTCCATTGTTCCAAATACAAATTAAAGTACCCAAAATCCTTGAACATATCAAGAAAAACGCTAATCATGTGAGAATTCTAAGTAAAGTTAATCTATTAACATTGCGAATAAAATTACACCGAAGTCAAAAAAATTGCCTGGCCATACTCATGGCAAATTTGTCATCAAAAAATCAAAAAATTAAGAAGACTGCCCTCATACGGGGAAACCAGTCTTGAACGTTTAATTTACAAAATTCAAAAATATTACAAAGGTCCAACACAGTAAAATAAACTAAAAGAAGCCCAATTAAGTGGGCCTGCTAAGCAAGAAAAACAAATTAACCAAACTACTCCTCCGGTGGTTCCTCCATGATTCGGCACCATCCTTTGGAAGGTCCAGGATCGCTAGGTGCTACCTCCACATGCATGCCACAGCTCCCCTCCTGAAGGCCCGAATGTTGGCCGACTTTTTCCAAGCTCAGACCCGCCGGACGGGTGCATTCTTCCTCCGTTTGGGCCTCCTCGCGGAAGACCACAGTGACTAAAGCCGTGATTCGCGGGCGGTTGAGAGAGAAATTAAAGGAAAATTGCGCAGTGCGCATCGTGGGAGAAGGTGAACTAGCGGTGGGGAAGCGAGGAGCAGGGGAATCCATACGGTGGCCAGATCCTACAACCCGACCCCGCCCACTCCTATTATTTGGATATCGACTTGCGTAATAATCACTAGACTGGCTGGAAGTCGACTCTGTTGAGGGGCTGGAGGGAGCCCGCAGGGGTTGACCTCTAGTGCTCCCCCTGCGGCAACGCATCCTATGACGCACGCGAGGCATGGGTGCAGTCTCAGGCGCAGTGGGCACAAGAGGAGATGGAGAAGCAGAATTCCAATTAACAGAGGAAGACAGACAGAGACAGAACCAAGAGAAATGCAGATATGCTGCAAGGTCTAGGCAGCAGTTCAGCTGGCCACTTCTCCTTATCGTCACAGTTAGCAGGCAGTGTAATCCAGCAACCGGCTCGTCTGAAAAACCATAGCTAAACGCCATTTTGTCGACCCGACTGCAATGCAATCAAAGGACGCCCGTCATAATTAATCTCTGATCATTAATAATGAGAGTCGAAGGCCGGATCATATTGGAGCGTGCGGAATCGCTAAGAGGAGTGGAGGTCCGATCTTGAACAGTGTTAAAAATTAATTAATGCAGATTTGATGTGAAAACTTAATTGAACAGCGTTAAATGTTAATGCGATTGATATGAAATCGCCATATCCATGTCCCATCGCCTTAAACGCCATCAAATGCACCCGCAGCTGGGAGCAGGGCAAGTTTTTATTGAGGACACGTGGCAGAAATTGATTGGAGCGGATCTTTGTTTGGGCCGCTCGCGCAGTGGAAATCCGGACCCGAAAAATATTAGGGTGAATTTGATAAGAAATTCGCGTCACAACTCTCCCTCCGTACGCCAGCCCAACTTCGGACCTGAAAAATATTAGGGCGGAATTCATTTGGTTTTCGCGTCACAAAATTGGCCGACATCAACAGGCTATTTTGGAACGCGAATTTGGTTTGAATTATGGTTTATCGCCGTTTGAAGTCCGGCGGGCTCGACTTAAGAACAATTTTTTTTGATCCCATCTTATAAAAATTTTGTTGGTTTTCTTTGATAATACACATATTTATAATAAATCATGGGAATACCACACTAAAAATGTGGAAAAGTTATATAAATAATTATTGAGAACAATCATTTTTATGTAAAAATATCCAAATGTGCTTTTGGGAAATAAGAATTCGAGTATTTGGTTCATATTGTTTTAAAGGAAGGAGTGAATTTTGAGCCTCAAAAGATGCAAGCTATTACAAAATGACCTATTCCTAAGAAAATCAAGGTTCTTAGAAGAATTTTTAGACTTACATGATATTATTGATCGTTTGTTAAGAATTATGCATGCATTTCAAGTCCACTCACATATCTCTTGAATAAAATATCATTTATATGGAATGATGAGGCTACTTTGGCATTCTCTCTTTCAATGGATGCCATGTCTTCTACACCAACATCGGTTGCACCTACTTTTTGTAAAACATTCATAGTAGAGTGTGAGGCACTAGGACAAGGAATGTACGTAACATTAACATAATAAGGGATATCATTGGCTTTTAAAAGAAAGGAATTCAAAGAAAATATTTGGTGAAATTCAAGGAATTCACTTTTGTTAATAGGTTTATGTCACACGATGATGCAGGGGCATTAGGCACTAGCCAGCAATGTAGGAGGTTTTGTCCACATGTTGTGGCTAGGAGGGTTTGAAAACATTGGAGTTGTAACAGCTAGGTGTCAATACCTTAGCTGACTGTATTACTTAGACTAGTTAGAGTTGTAGGAGTCGAACAGTTTCAGTTAGTTGAATTATTATAATTAGACCTTTTGATTTCTAGAACGGTCCTCTCAGAGGAATCGAAGAGCCATATGTTATGTATATAAATTGTAATTCCTTGGATGAATAAAAGTAGAGAGGGAAGAGGAGAGTAGAGAGGGGATTTCTGCAATAAACCTCTGTGTGTGAACAATTGTTTCCAGTTAAATGATTTCCAAGCTTAGTTGCCATTGAATTATCTCGAATTGCTAATTGTGAATAATTGTTTAACTGTGAGGCGATTGGGTACTGATAATTCCATTCTTCTGTCTTTGAATTCCCGTAAATTGTTGGATAACCCTGTGAACTCACCCCACCCGAAGGCGAGGTCTGTGTAGAGAACCGGGGTCGTGAAAACTGTTCAAATATAAAAATCCCTCTTAATAAAGAGACAAAATTGTTGTGCTTTCGGAACCTGACCCGAGGATTGGACATGAGTTAACAAACAAAAGGATAGCGGAACCAGACTTTCACCCATGGTCAAGCCCTGTACCAAAACCACGAGCAGAATCACAAAAGCAGGTTGCCGATATTGCACCGCTTTTGCGGAGTAGGCGGTATTTCCTATTCGTGAGCGATTCCATAGGGAATGCGACACGTGGCGAAGTGACCGCCGGAAAACCACCGTTTAACCCGCGCCATCGCACGTTAAAGCCCGACGTTGGAATCCGAGCGAAATTTCCAAGAGTCATTGATTTCGAGAAGGGGCATCGGACGGTGGTCGCACGTTGAACTTGCCCGGAGGTTAACTAAGGTGTGCGGAGGATAGACAGGTACGATACGAGTGTTTGATTGGTTATTGATATATATAGGTGGGCTTTTATCAATGCAATGCAATCGAAGGACGCTCGTCATAATTAATCTATGATCATTAATGAGAGCCGAAGGCCGGATCATATTGGAGCATGCAAAATCAGTAACGGGAGTGGAGGTCCGATCTTGAACAGTGTTAAAATTTAATGCGATTTGATGTGCAAACCTTGGAACTTAATTGAACAACGTTAAATCTTAATGCGATTGATATGAAATCGCCACATCCATGTCCCATCGCCTTAAACGCCATCGAATGCACCCGCAGCCGGGAGCAGGGCAAGTTTTTATTGAGGACACGTGGCAGAAATTGATTGGAGCGGATCTTTGTTTGGGCCGCTCGCGCAGTGGAAATCTGGACCCAAAAAATATTAGGGCGAATTTGATAAGAAATTCGTGTCACAACTCTCCCTCCGTACGCCAGCCCAACTTCGGACCCGAAAAAGATTAGGGCGGAATTCATTTGGTTTTCGCGTCACAAAATTGGCCGACGTCAGCAGGCTATTTTGGAACGCGAATTTGGTTTGAATTATGGTTTATCGTCGTTTGAAGTCCGGCGGGCTCGACTTAAGAATAATTTTGTTTGATCCCATCTTATAAAATTTGTGTTGGTTTTCTTTGATAATACACATATTTATAATAAATCATGGGAATACCACACTAAACATGTGGAAAAGTTATATAAATTATTGAGAACAATCATTTTTATGTAAAAGTATCCAAATGTGCTTTTGGGAAATAAGAATTCAAGTATTTGGTTCATATTGTTTTAAAGGAAGGAGTGAAGTTGGAGCCTCAAAAGATGCAAGCTATTACAAAATGACCTATTCCTAAGAAAATCAAGGTTCCTAGAAGATTTTTTAGACTTACATGATATTATTGGTAATTTGTTAAGAATTATGCATGCATTTCAAGTCCACTCACATATCTTTTGAAGAAAATATCATTTATATGGAATGATGAGGCTACTTTGGCATTCTCTCTTTTAATGGATGCCATGTCTTCAACACCAACATTGGTTGCACCTAATTTTGGTAAAACATTCATAGTAGAGTGTGAGGCACTAGGACAAGGAATTTATGTAACATTAACACAATAAGGGATACCATTGGCTTTTAAAAGCAAGGAATTCAAAGAAAATATTTGGTGAAATCTACGTATGAAAATAAATGGAAGCAATATTACATGCAATAAAAAATGGGGATAGTATATCATTGGGAGGTACTTTAAAGTCAAGATATACCATGATAGCATAAAGTATTTTTTGAAGCTATGGATTTCATTGGAAGATT
>JAXQQM020093026.1:0-100425 GCA_034641835.2 Pinus albicaulis | reverse complement strand
ACTTAAGAAATCAACTGGAATGTCACCCTACCAGCTAGTTTATGGAGCAGATGCAATTTTTCCAACCAGTCTAGGAGTGCCAGTCATGAAGTTGATCCAAGAAGTGCAGTATGAAGAAAATGATATGACAAGAAGAATCAATCAGACTATACATCTTCAACAAACCAGAGAGGAAGTCTACAATAGAGCATTACACAAGCAAGAAAACATCAAGAAACTGTTTGATAAAGAACCAAGGCCATTGATTTCAGCATTGGTGACAAAGTTTTAAAGTGGGATTCCAGGAGAGAAGATAAGGGAAAACATGGAAAATTTGATAACTTATGGCTAGGCCCTTATCTCATTCATTCAACTGCTGGTAACGATGCTTATTTATTGCAGGAAGTGAATGGAACTGAACTTTTTGGAGGTCCTGTCAATGGCAGGATATTCAAACATTATTATTTTTTGACTATATCAGTTTGAAGCTTTTCCCTTTTTTCTCATTGTAAATATCATTGTCTGAACATTGCATTCAAAGTTAGAAAAATAAAAATACAAAAACAATAGAAAAGAGAAAAGAGGGTAGAGTGAAAACAAGAAATGTACCACCCCATGCCAAAAAGAGACAAAGTCTGAAAGTGTGCAAGCTGAAATGCCACTACTAAAAACACACTTCTAGTTAGTCATACATCCTAATCATGACTAATTAGTTTTTCAATTTACTGCTGATAGGTTAGTGAATTAGATCAGCCAAACAACATAATATTGGCTTATCAGTAAGGTAGATTAGGATAGAAAAACAAAGGTTCAAACAAGCTCAAAACCTGAACCTATGAGATTGATGAAGAACTGGTTTCAATATGCTCAAAACTTGAACCAGATGAGAAAGAAAAACAGCTCAAACAAGCCTAAAAATAGAGCTGAAGAAATAATGAAGGATATTTTAGTTTTCAGATCTTAAGCCTTCACCATTTTGCTTTACTTTTCTGCAATTTTAGTCTATGTGTAGCTTGTTTTTATGCCATAGATATGCAGCAAGTCAAACTGCTTAATATTGGCTTGGATTCTTTTAAATTTCTGTTTTAGAATTTAGAGAATAAAAGTCTGTTAGACAATCTAATCCTGACAGATAGTAGTTACGTAGAGAATTTATGAACTCAACTGTTTAAACTGAGTTCATGGAGTAATAAGAGTAGACTTAGACTAGTTTTATGTTTTTTCAAAAGAATAAAATGTTTATGAAAAGAGTTTTCCAATCCAAATGCACTCCGAAAGAAGAAAAAATGTTAGGATCATTAGGATTGGGTAGGTAGAAATGCTATTTTGATAGAATTCCATTGTTTCAAATTGCTGCAGAGATTGTCAGATCAAAAGAAGATCAGCACAAGAAAAGAAAGGTTGCTTCCCAATGGATAAGGCACTGGTTTACTAAAAAGCCAGAGATCAATAGATGAAGATTCTTGACATCTTCAAGAAGATGCCATCCCCATGTGGAGCCACTTTTAGCCACCTATAAAATTTTTCATATCAAATGGTGGCTAAATCTCCTTTTAGCCTTTAAGAAACAATTCCATGACCAAATTGTGAGTTCTTAAAGTCTTATGAATATTTTTATCCTTTGAGTTAATCTTCACTACTGTTTCCCTCTTTATCCTAAAGAACCTGTTGTTTGTCAAGAGAAAGACTGCTTAAAACCCAATTTTTCATCATTTTCACTCCTCCTTTACTCATAAATAAACCCCACTTTCATTCTTATTTCCTTCATAAAAATCCTCCAAAAACCCTTCATTTGGCTTCCAAATCATCAAAAACCCCCCTTTAAACCTTATATTTCTCTTTTATTTGGTTTAAAAAGGCTTTCATTTACCTACCGAAACCCTCAGTTTGGCTTAAAAAACACTATTTTTGGGCCTAAAATCACCCTTTTGAAATACAATAGGTCTTAAGCCCCCGAGGGCTTAATTCCTTAACCCCTTTCTCCATGTGGCCGAAGCCCCGCAGTTGGGCGCTTAAAAAGCCTAAAACCTTCCCTCCGAACCCTTTTTTTCCTTTATTTTTAAACCCGAAAGTTCAATTTTTAAACGAATATAGACCGTTGATCTATCCAGATCAACGACCATTGGGCCCTTTTAATCCTGCTTGTTCACCTACCCTCCCTTTTTCTCCTTTCAAAATCCTCTGCCTCATATTTTGATCTTAACCGCCCGATCATCAGATCCAATGGCCAAGATTTGAACCTGAAAAACCCCATCTCCAAACCCTTTTCCCTTTTTTTTTCCATTTACCCCAACGTTTCAAATTTGGAATAGATCTGGACCATTGTTCTATTTAGATCAACGACCATCAAGTCACTTGCTTTCCGCCTGATCCCCCACCTTACCTTTTCCTTTTTTTATATAACCTCGCTCCTCCTTGAAAATCTAACCGTCCATTCATCAGATCGGACGATTGAGATTAAACCCAATGAACCATTCAACTTGCCCGCTCCACGAAAAAAAACATTACGTCATTCCCAGGCCCCGCTTACCTCTTTAACCCATAACTTCTCCATCGCGTGCGATCCGCACCGTTGGATCTGCTGCCCCTCATTCGACGACCAGAACTGTGTTTCGTGTTTTTTTTGTGCCTGTAATTTAATCCCAAAAAAATCGCGAAATGGGAAGTATTGAAGGGAAAGGTGTCAGCCATTTTGTGGTATCGCGTTTTTTTTGCAAAAATTTGAAACCACTCCAACACTGTGTGAAAACCATTCTAGTTTTCCGCCATACCACCATTCTCCGCAAGAGTCATTTCCATCAAATAATCTCGGCCGTCGATTGTTTTAATCGAACGGCTCATGTTATATCCCGATCCCATTTCATTTTCCCTCCATCTATTCTCTGAAAGAACTCATTGGTTGATCTCCATCGTTCATCATTTTAATTCAACGGTCTTATTTTAATCCCATCCCCCATTCACTTTTCATTTGATTTACTCCCCAAAGCTTTCACCTAGCAATATTGACTGTTCATTATCCTAATCTGACGGCCTACATCAGATCGCGACCCCAAAGTCCTTTGCCTCCATCTATTTCTCCCAAACACTCCATTAGACGATCTTGACCATTGGATATTCTAATCCAACGGTTCTAATTCGCCCTCGCGCCCAAAAACCTCCAAAGCTATCTTAACCTATTTTTCACGGGTTTTCTTAACTTTTGTTTGTTTTTTGCAGGTTATAAAGTTTTTTCCATAGTTTTAAAAATAAAAAGAAAGCCAAGGATGACGATCCCCAGGCCATTATTCACACATAAAAGGGAATCTACAGGGTTCAAACTGCGATTTTACCCATGTCTCATTAGCATTGGTGATATCCTGTAAACCTTCTGCGCGCCTGCAAAACAGAAAAACACAGTAAACATCAAATAAACAAAGAGTATCAGTATCAAAGAACAATATCAGAGCAGAAGTGAAGAATTAAATATTTTGATTAGAGTTTAAAGGGATTAAGGCACAAAATCAAGAAATCAAAAGCCTAATCCGTAGATAAAGACAGTGTTAAAGAATGAAGACCAGAAATGAAGATCAAGGTTTAATTAAGCCTAAAACACAGAGTAAAGCACATTAAAAGTGTTTTAAGGAAAAACAAGGAGATCTATCAGTCCGAAAGGTCTCCACTGCCACATCAGAGGCTAATTGAACCCTCTTCAGCTACCAAAGTGCCACCTGAACCTTCTAGAAATCAAAAGAAGACATAGTTATTGCCTATTCATAAGATATTTTCCTAAAGACAACTGAACAATTATTTCAAACAAAGGAACTTATTTCAAACTGTCAGCGAAGTTATTGAAAAGATAATAAATAGCCTTGAAGTCAATCTTCTCATCCACTAAGCCTAAAAAATAGCAAACAGAGTGATGAGACAGAGTTCTAAATTGGATGCTTTCCTGCCTTATGCCTTGCATGGTTTTCAAGGCTAGGAATTGCATTAAGTATAGAATTAATGATACTTGAACCCTAGAAACTCTTCCACCTCCTCATTTCCTTACAAAATCTCCTTGAGGAGCGCATTGTAAAGGGTTGGTTATTGGAGTTCTGATGTAATAGTTGCTGTATTCGAATCATTGTTGAATTTAAATAAATTCTGAAGCTCTGAAGCTCTGTTAAGTTATTGAAGAAGTTAGGCTGAGATGAGAGGTTGTTGCTGTGATGAAACATTGGACATGTAGTTTTTAATTGGATTGACATCAATATACAAGTTGATTTTTGGGATCCTGGTCTATATCATTGGTGAAGTACCTCTTACTGTTATTGTTTTCCTTTCATGTATTTGTTCACTTTCTCTGATAAAGAACAACAAATATAGAGCTAGGATTTACTGTTAAAAGTACCCTACTCTTACTGATAAGATTTATCTTTATGTTTTCCTCCAATTGTGTTTTTTAATAATGACTTAAGTTAAGTGTAAACATTATCAAGGAACGTTGGTTAGTCCATGTCTTGATGTGAAAAACTTGAAAGGAATTTCTTGAATGATATTTTCAATACATGTTAAGTAGAGTTAAACTAGAAAAGTTTATGGTTTGCCCTATCTTCTAGTTCTTTCTCCAAAGGTTGTTTTGAAGATTTCCCTAAGAGTAAGCTAAAGCAGGCTTTGATTTTAATGTATCTTGCTTGATCTTAAGCTGCACTTTGTTTTCTTAACTGTTTTCATCCCTTCTGAAAGTAGTCATGTGGATTACTGGATTGTTTGTCTGATAAGTTAGCTTTAATACAAGCTTGTCCAAATAAGTTTATGGTTAGCCCTGTCTTTGGTTGGTTTCAAACAATTGCTTAAAAAGGCTTTTCTTGTATGGAAATTTGATAAATCCTTGTTGAAATTATTGACTTTTTCCACCTCTCAACACTTTTAATGTTACATTCCATCATTTAATCTAAAGGATATTTTGATATAGATGACTTGCCCCTTGGACCACTCTTGAAATTGTTGTACAATTAAACCCTTTTGTGACTCCATTTCTCAATGGTTTAAAACTGTTTTCAGACTAATCCTATCTGTTGAACACTTCTCAATATACTTGCATATTCACCTCTTTTGAACTCTTTCATTTTGTGATATTCCATCCAATTAAATATCATAACTGACCAACCAAACAAAAAAAAAACCCTTGTCCTTAATAACTAGCCTAATATCATACCTAAAAGCCTTAAAGATAAATAAATTTTTGCGCTTATAGAGAAATCCCTCTCTGGATTCAGGAGGGCTAGATCCTAGAATCACAAAGTGGTTTTTGATGTAGTCTCTACAGAATTTAGTCTTGCCACTCTACTAAATTACAGAGGCATAACACATTCTAAGCTTCGAGATTGTTTAGTGTCAGTTCATCAGTTTTCTGGGCTAGTGTGGATCGACAATTAGTTCAATTTTGTTGTTGCTTGTCGCCCCCCTATGATTTTTCTGCAAGGCATTTTAGCTAGGATCCGCCTACATTTGGATATTGAAAAGATATAAGGGAAATGGTATGTGTAATTTTTCATATCTAATGCGTGTGAACTATTTGGTATTAATGTATTTGTGCAATTCGTTGAGATTTCTAGTGCAGGAAATGAAAATAATTTTTCTTCAATGTGATAACTATTTCTAATGATTTAATCAATGTTTAAATTTCACATAGCATCATCAAGCCGTTAGAGAGACAAAAATTTCAACCAATGAAATGAAAGAGCAGTGGAAAGTAACCATGTGACAATGAGACAAAAGACATAAATATTGGGCCTAAGGCCAGGTGAAAACCCAGAAATATTTCCTTATGCAAGAGAGAGATCAATGTTCATGAATACATCAAAAGTAACAACATCAAAAAAACAACCAAACTAGTAACCAATATCAAGTGCCAAGTTCTCCCTCTCCTTATGATTTCAACCCACTTCATCCTTTCTTCTGCACTGGTAAAGAGATCATCATGATATAAGTCAATGATCCAAATGAGGAGATATGCTCTCCTATATACAATTCAAATGGGGTTGAATGGGTGACTTTAAAGGGTCCCAACCAACTTGTACAAAAAGAGGTCGACGTGATGTATTTTAGGAGGCATAATTTAGATTCAAGTTTTCCAATTTCTTAATAATGAAAATGTGGACCATGGCTACCATATTTCCAACACTCCCTCTTAGTAAGGGAGTTAATTTTCATTGTCTCTCAAGATCAATCTCCTTGACCAAACCATAGATCTCACAACCAGAACCTAAGGGATATATTACAAGTACAAGTCTCTCTCTCTATTAAGATCAATATCCTCGACCAATCCATAGGTTTCACAACCACAACCTAAGGGAGAGATCATAACTCTTATCATAAGGAAAGATAGCATCAAACATGTCCCCTCGATCAACATCATTCATGAGGCCATATTCATATGCAAAGGGTCCATCTCCCCAAGAAAAATATAGGTCTCACAGCCACAACATAAGGGAGTAATCCCTTTCTCAATCCCCGAATATATAGTATCATGGTCCATGAGCTAAGGGAGAGAAATTAAGATCAATCTCCCTGACCAATCTAGAGGTCTCAAAACAATGACCTAAGGGAGAGATCACAAACTTGGTGTCTCGATCAAACTGATCTCACAGTCATCATGACCTAAGGGATCACTCTATGTCTCAAGACCAAGCTCCCTAACCAGACTCATGAGCCTCATGAGTCAATTTACCTAAGGAAGTGACAATATTTTCGACCAATCCATTGGTCTCACAGTCACATCCTAAGGAATATTCATGATGCTATATAATCAATGATCCCTCTTGATATTATCTTTCTCATGTTCAATCAACCTTGTCCACATCATCATCAAGGAGTTAACCTCATTCACATCATCGTCAAGGAGTCCACATCATCAAGTAGTCTATATCATAATCAAAGAGTTGACCTTATCTACATCATCATCAGGGATTACACATCATTAGTGACGATAAAATAAATAAAAGAAATATAAGATACTTATCTTTTGATAACACGAAAAATCCCTATTAATCTTTATCCTCTTTGCATCTAAGTTGTAAATCAGCCTCATCATCAAGATGCCAAATACTCTAGGAGCTAGGGTTTATTCTTAAGTGGAAGCAATTAATCAATAAGCCGTAGAATTTCATCTCCAACCCTAGATAGGGTTATCAATTGATTGCATAGGGTTTTAACTCCAAACCCTAATGATCTTTTAGGTTTATTCTAGAGCTTACAAACCCTAATGCTTATCTTCACCAATTAGTCCCTAGGGTTTGAATAACATTCATCTTTGCAATTAATTTTCCAACTTCATCATTTTAAACATTAACAATAAGAGGGTTTCACAAACCTTATAACTTTCTTGATCAAACCCTTCCTAGAATTTTGCAAACCGAAAACATTCCAAGAATTTGGATAGACATTCAAACTTACAAACTTTAGATGTTGCAATCTAGTTCTCATATATTTAGTAATAATCTAATTGGACTTTACACTTAGAAGGGAAGCAAGTGGAGTAAGCTTGAGATCTTAGCATTTATTTCCAATGTTCATGCTTCAGATCACAATGTAACAACTACATTGCCTTGTGCAATAAATTTTATCAAATTATTCATGCTAGCACAAGTAGCATCTATAGATTATTTTCTTATATCTTTAAATTCCAAAGAAGAGTCTTGACATAATTCCTAAAACTTGAAACTTTGTTGTATTTTATGGAACCACTCATCATTTATGAGTTATAAGGTACATGAAAATGTCTCTCACAACATATTCTGGTTTTAAGCCATCAAGCTTTTGTGAGAAGTTTCATTTCAATGCAACTTCTCAAGTCCTCTAACATCTTTATTGATTTAGTAGGAGGTGAACCTTGAAATTCCAACTACATCATCGTAGGGTTTTTTCTACAATCCCTAGGTCCATACTTGACCAAATTCTGATGCTAGCTAGGGTTCACAAACCCTAGATTTTTCAACTAGAAATCCTTCAACATTAAAATCTTGAACCCTTCGAAATCAACGACCTTCCCTATTTAATATTACAATTCATATGAATTCTATTAGATTGACCAGGTTGACTCTTTTGCAATTAATATAAAATTTCTTCTATGTATAGAACATGGATTATCAACCAAACAACCAAAAATTTAGAATTCAAGTATTCCAATGGGGATTGGAGTTCATCATCTGACTCTGCCTTTCAGAGTTTCACATAAATCAATAGAGATATTTAAAAGTTTCAAACATCCCTTGATGGAGATACATTGTACTTCATCCTTGTCAATAAAAATCTTGACTTTGATTAAGATAAATGTGGGTAGGTAGTGTCATATTCTTCCAACAAACTTCATCATCAAAGTGCTTTACATAGTTCAAGAACTTTGGATAGACCTCAAGAAATAAAGTTTAGATATTAGCTTTGAATAATATACAAAATTAAAAATCAACTAAATATATATGAATCTAACTAGGCCCCTTGGGCTTATTACATAAAAAAGGGGTTAGGGTTGGACCCTAACATTCCCTCCCCCATAAAAAAAAACATTTTCCTCAAGGCTGAAACTGCGGAAACTGCTAAAGAATAGTGGTTGGTTCCCATGTCACATCTTTTGGAGAGGTGTCTTTCCACTTGATGAGGATTTCCTTGATCGTGTGGCTGTGGAGATGTATTTCGCGAGTATTGAGGACTTGTTCTGGTCGAAGCTAAAGTGAGCCTTCCTCATCCAATTATGGCATAATTTTTTCAACCCTACAATTTTTCCCCTCAACCTTATTGAGACATGATACATGAAAGACCAGGTGAATTTTTAAAGTAGTTGGAAAGTCCAATTTGTAAGCGACTGATTCTATACATTGAAGTACCTCATAAGGCCCATAGAATTTTGGTGCTAGTTTGTGACATCCATTTTCTTTGAGAGAGGTATGCTTAAAGGGTTGGAATTGCAGGAACACCTAGTCACCTACTTGAAATGACTACTTAGAACAATGTTGGTCAGTCTATTGCTTCATTATGTTCTGAGCTTGATGTAGATTAGATTTGAGATGAGAGATCATGGTGGCACGGTTTTGTAGGAGATGATCAACTTCCTATACTTTGGAACATCCTAGGATATAAGAAGCTGGTGAAGGTGTGAGCTAGCCATACACTGCCTCATGTGGTGCCATATTTTTGGCTTTATAATAGTTAGTATTATACCACCATTCACCTAAAGGAAGCCATTGTACCCATTGATGCTACTTCTCTGAAGTGAAGCACCGCAGATAGGTCTCCAAAAATTTGTTAATTGTTTATGTTTGACCATCTGTTTGGGGATGATAAGTTGTATTGAGCTGGATTTGCGTGCCCTCTAGCTTGAAAATTTCTTGGCAAAATTTTCTGGTGAAAGTGGAGTCTCGATCAGACACACAAAAGTCAACATGCCATTCAGTTTGAATATTTGGTCCATGAAAAATTGCGCGACCAATGTTGGGGTAAATGGGTGTGGTAGAGCGCAAAAATGAGCATATTTGGAAAGTCGTTTGACAACCACCATGATGACTAATTTGTTGCTTGAATTTGGGAGACATGTAATGAAATCCATGGAAACATTTGTCCAGACAGAAGCAGGGAGTGGCAATGGTTGTAAGGTTCTCAGTAGCTTGATTGTTTCCTCTTCTTTGCACTAGAATACATCATATTCAACTACAAAATTAAGAATTTCATTATTCATGCTGGTCCAAAAGAAAGAGAGGCATGATCATGCATAATTCTTTTGAAATCCTGAATGTCCTACAATCAGAGAGGATTACAACTCTTCCAAGATTCGGGTTTTGAGGGTGGAGGTCATAGATTACACTACCCGATCCTTGTAGCGAAGAACCTCATCCTTCCAAGAGTATTCTTCTAAGGCACTAGGATTTTCTCTTAAGTTATTAATGATCTAGCACTTAGAGGGGTGGGATAACCATTCATGGTGGGCCTTTTCAATCCAATCTGGTATGGGTAGAGAGAGTGATAAAAGGGTTCCCTCATCCTCAAATTGGCATGATAAGGCATCAACCACTACTTTGTCACATCCCTTATTGTAAATTATCTCATAATCATATCCCAACATTTTTTAAAGCCATTTATTTTGCGCGACGATAGATGTTGCTATAGAAAATATTTTAGACTATGATGTTCAATGTGGATTTGGAAATGCTGCCCCAGTAATTATGGTTGCCAATTGTCTACTGAATGTAATATGGCCATCATGTATATTGACCAAGATGTTTGCCACTGAGTTATTGACTGGTGAAAGCCAATGGTCTACCTTCCTACATTAATACTGCACCAATGCCCGTACCTGAAGCATCATATTCATTCACAAAATATTTGGTGAAGTCTAGTAAGGCCAAAACTAGAATAGAGCACAAGGCTTGTTTGAGATCCAAGAAGGTCTATTGAGTTGTGTCAGTCTAGAGAAATGAAATTTTATTGAGAATATTAGTGAGGGGTCTGACAATGCGTCCATAATTGCAGACAAATTTGCGATATCAGCCCATGAGACCCAAGTATCCCTACAAAATATTTAATTTTTTTTGGTTGGGGCCAATCTTGCATTTCTAGAATCTATTTTAGATGAAACCTCCCTCCGTCATGGTGGACCATGTGTCCAAAATATTCTACTTCTTCCATGCCATAGGATCACTTAGAAAATTTGACAAATAATTTGTTATCTTGGAGCAATTGCAATATCTGGTCATGCTGAAGGTGTTTGTCCCATATAATGTTATAGATGAGAATGTCGTTGAAAAATACTAAGACAAATTTTATGAGACATGGTTTCAAAATGTGGTTCATGAGGCTTTGGAAAGTGGATGATCATTATATAGACCAAATGGCATGACCAAGAATTCATAATGGCCTTCATGATTTTGGAAGGCTGTCTTGGGAATGTCAACTTCCTTCATGCGTATATTGTGATAGGCTGAGTGAAGGTATAACTTGGTAAAAAATTTAGCACAATGCAGTTCATCAAGTAGACCATCAACTAATGGAATAGGAAATGTTTCCTTGATAGTGAGCTTGTTAAGGGCCCTAAAGTTGGGACACATGCACCATTATCCATATTTCTTTAGAACCATGACCACTAGAGATGACTGTTGAATTTCCATGATCTTGGTTCTAGGATAGAATCTTAGAATCTATGATGCTACCAAACCAATAATCTCAACAAAATATACTTTGCACGGTGGAATATAAATAGCAGTAAATCACACAAGTGCAAGTTTAAAAAACTTTTTACAAAATATTGTACAAATATTACAACAACCTAATCTTCGTTATATTAAACCAACTAAAAAATACAATAGTCTACGACTTCCCATACAAGGGATAATGACCCTGAATTATCCACAAGTACAAGAATACAAGATATGATGAAAATATTGTTGCAGTCTCTATGCCATATCTTGTCCTGTCTACCCTTCGCTCTTTTTCTACTCTCTAGCTTCCCCTTAGTCCTTTAAAGGAAAACACATAAAGTCTCCAGGAGGGCTTCCACCTATCATTGCTGAAAGTCACTTCTGCTTCAATGAACACAGGTTGATCCAATATTCTCTTCTAGGATAGACAACACCTAAGCTCCAATCTTCCAAGTTAGTATATTATTTCTTCCATCAAAGATCTACACATTGGGCTTAATCCTTCACCCAACCTTCAGTTGTCAAGCTCTCATTATGATTTTTTGTGAAGGGATACTTTGGGCTATCAATACATTGACCTCCACCAGTCCAATGATGCTCAATACTCCACTGTAATATTTGTGTTAGGGTCCCGTGATTTGGTAGATTGGCAAGCCAAATGACAGGGTAACATCAAACCAACTTTGGAGCCCAAGGACCTAGCCTTCCTGGACTCAGAGAGGGCTCTCTCTATTTGTGCAACAGATGTGAACTTGTTTGCTTTCTATATATTTGATTTTAGGCTAGTTGTTAAGTGTGTTTTTGGTTTGTTTTAGGTTTTTTAGGGAGAACTGATCAAGGATAGATAGATAAAAATATTGTTAGATCAACTGGGCTATGGGGTCGATAAGGTCGAGACTGCCTCAAAGGGGTGGACAAGGTATATTGCAGGGCCGATTTGGTTGAGGTAAAAATGGATTCTTTTAGGTGGAATGAAATGGGATGGACACTAAATTTGTGAAAAATGAAGAAGTTTTAAGCACAAAATTTTTTACAACAAACATCCATGTGGTAGGGCTAACCATTAATCACTATAGATGAAACTCAAACTGATAGATACATAAAATAAACATTCAGGCGATACATAGAAGTATAAGACCCTCTAACTTTGGGAAAATCGCCTTCAGACTTTGGGGAAAACAAATAACTCAAACAAACAACTCAATCCATGAAGAGGGAACTCCTAGACATCATATTTTGAGCTATCGGGAACTTTGAACTAAGATTGCAGAGCATAGGCAAAGGGAAAAATCGAAACAAGACCTCTTTGGTTCAACTAGGACAATCAAATATTCAGAGAAAGGTTTCAATGATGGGGTTTTGGATAGCTATGAGTAAGCAGGGCATAACTTGAATCATACTAGATAGCATACATAATAACCATTAATGAAATTGATAACAAGTTCTTAGGGTATCAAAGAGCAGTTAAGAATTCTTTGACATAACTAAGAAAGAAGAAAAACATAGAAGTTGTAATGAAATCAGAAAACTTGAGGTGCCTCCATGGGCATGTCTCAAATCTATTCTTTAATGACCTAAAACAAGCAAGAAACATGAAAATATGTATGATAAACTAAGGAAAACATACAAATAGGAACACTATTCCATTTACCAAGCCAAGGAATCGAACAAATTGTCCTCTTCCACCATCCAAGACAAACAAGAAATCATCCACATCATGAGACAAAGTGTTTCTTCAAAGCTTGTAATATCATGTATTGATCTATATCATCAAGTTAAACCTCTTGATACAATGAAATCTTTTGGAATATATAGGCTAAAGAGAAATAAACTATCCAAGAGTAACTAGAAGGCCATTGGCCTATTACAAATATATGATTTTGTCCTTGAGGCTTTGCAAAGCCCAAGGCACAAAATATCTTTAAAAATATCTTAAAATTCTAAAAAAGGAAATAAAATTGACTTTTCCTAACTGTCAATGGCCAAAAAAGGCTTAACTCACATTTGGATAAGCCACTTCAAAAAACTGTCTTTTTTTCCAAAATGCTACAGGGACGTAGCAGCAGAACATTCCCTGTCTTGTAGACCACTTTTGAGGGACCTCCCGATATCGAAACGAAGCTTGTGATGGCTCGTTGGAAAGCCCTGGATGTTTAGTTTCTATAAATATTTGATTTTTCCCAAACATATCCTTGGAAGTATGTCAAAAACTTAACTGGGTGGAAAAAACCAAAAATTAGCCCTTGCTGATATGTGAGGCAGAAAGTCAAAAAATCACTGTTTTTCGCCTCTTTGGGGGACCAAAACACCTCCTTTGGATCTGAAAATTTGTGAGTAGCTGACCATGAATTTATTCCATCCAAAAAATTAATTTTATGAGCTGAGGATGCTCCTAGAACCCATGGCAGCGCTTTGAAAAATGTGCAATTATGGCCAAAAAACACAAAAAACAAAATCTTGTCAAAATTTGCTCAATTTTGGCGAGCAATCCCCTCATGGGTTTTTAGAAGCATGTAAGGAAGATGAGGCCAATATTTCAAGCCCTGATGTGCCTTTCTCCACTTTTTTTACCGGGCGCCTCTTTCGGGCAGCCTTGAGCTTTTCTTGAGCAAGTTTGAGCTTTCTTCGGGCAAATTGGTTCAACCTCTTGTAGTGCCCAGTCATCTTCTTTTGTAGACTCAAGTCTCTGTTATCTTTCTCTAATTTATCCTCTAAATTATTGTTGGCCCTTTCAAGCCATGATTCTTCATCATTCTCTATTTCTTGGGCGAGCAATTGAGTGAGAGGATAAGATTGAACAAAGGCTGCCTCTTCTTCCTTCTTTTTCTCCAAAGCTTTCTTGAGGCCCATAGTCCTAGGCCTCTTTCTCATTGGCTGCTCTTCCTCTTCAGTATTATCAAATTAACCCATAAGATATTCAAGCTTGATTTGTGCTTTGTAGGCTTCCCTTTGGTATTTGAAAGCCCGGGCCTCATAAACTGCCATTTGACCACTCATTTGTTTGTTTTGCATCTGTAGAACATGTATGAGGTCCTTGGACCTATATAGATCAGCTTGTAGGTCATGAATTTGGGCTTCTCTGTTTTGTAAAAGAGCCTCAAGAATTCTAGCTTCATTATCCCCATCATCACTGTCTATCTATATGATATCAAACTCCCTTTCCTTTTCATGACTACTCTCCTCTTTTTCTTTCCCCTTGCCTTGGATAGACTTCTTGGTCCTCTTCCTCTTTGGCAATTCAACAATACTCTTTTTAGGCAATTTGCCTCTACTTCTTAGTGCTCTTGTGACATTACTAGTCACTGCTGGAGTGATATTCTTCTTGGTAGATCTAGTGTTTCTAGGCTTCGCCACTTTTGGAGGAAGAGTCATGGCCCCTTGCCTAGGAGAGGCAGCTAGCACATGCTCTTGGCTGTGTTGAGGAGAAGGGAGAGATAGTTTCATAACTTGCACTTGCTCAACTTGGTCCTTGGTTTGGTCTTGGCTGCCCTTAGGACTATTTTGATCTTTTTTCTCCATGTTTCCCTCTTCGGAATGCTCACTGTTTGGTGTTTGCTTGCCATCATCATTACTTGCTTGAGGGCTGTCTTGTTTCTCATCATAAATGTTTTTTTGAGTACTGTCATGACCCTCATCATAAGTGTATTTTTTAGGATTTTCATGGCTCTCATCATCACTGTTTTGGCTACCACTTTGTTGTCATCTTGAGGACTGTCTTTTTCATCTCTGTCCCTGCTTTCTTCATGACTGCTGTGTTCTTTTCCTTCACTATTTTGTCCCTCATCACCCTCAAGCTTACTGCTGTGTTGGCTGCCATCATGTTCCTCTTCATGACTGCTATGCTCACCATCAATGTTTTCATGCTCATCATCATTTCCTTCTTCCCCACTATCATGCTTAGTGTCTTTACTTTGTCCCTCATCATCACTAGTTTGCTTCTTGTCACTTTTCCCTTCTTCATCACTAGTTTGCTTCTTCTCTTCTTCATTCTCAATCATAGGGGATTTTGGTCTTTTAGGAGTGGATTTACTAGAAGAAGGAGAAACATGATGAGTGGATGGTGAGGAAGGCGCATGAGATGAAGAGGCAATGGCAAAATCGGGATGGGAGATGAAAGAGTCCCAAGAAACTCCCTTTTTCTCAAGTTGATGGAGGATGATGATCTTGATAAGGGAATGATGAAATAAACAAGCTTTTTTTTTAGTGGAGGGCTTCTTTTGGACAGTAGAGGCCATCTTGTCAATGCTTTTGTAGAGGAAGAAAGGTAGGTTCACAACTAAGTTCTTGTGAAATGCATAAGAAGCCTGATGTGATAGGCATAAATCTAGGAAAACCTCCCTTCACATGTGAAATACTAAATGATGACTTTCATGAGGGGGGCATAGCTGGTCAACAAGTGAGAAAAAGGGAAAATATCTTGGCAAGCATCCTGATGGTCTGGTTTTAGAAAGGGTTTGTAGTGATTCAGATCTAGGTATGTTTGTTTGAACCACTTTTCTCCTATATAGGGGATCTTAGTAGCTTTGGAGATAGCCCTAGGAGAGAGTTTGAAATCCAGACCTGCTAGATGGACAAGCTTTCCTTGTAGCCTCAAAGAAAAAAATGTGTCAAAGGAAGGTGACTTTTTACTTCTTGGACTTTTTGGAAAAATTCCAAGCACCCTACTTCATGAAAATTGAAGAGTACTGAAGGAGATTCATTCACTTCCTGAGTTGTAATAGGCTCATACCTATTGTGAGGCATTTTTGCTTTTGATACCCTTCACTGACTTACCAAACAAGACCTTAAAGTGTACTGAAAAATAGGCTACTGTTTTTCTCTTTAGTTGGCAAGCAAGTGTTTTTTAAATGAAAACAAATTCACTTCTCCAGCATTGTGTTTTGAGAAAAGAGGCCTTTAGTAAGATCTATTTGTGGTTTTTTGAAGAGAAGTCCCCTCTCTTTTAGACACTAAAACTCTTTTCCTCTCAACGACTATCTTCTTTTGTAATCACTGTTTAAGAGGTGAGAAAACCAATCCTTTTTTGGATGAAGATCACTTTGTTTCTCTAAATAAAGTAGTCTCCCTGTTACTGAGTAAGAAACCTTTAACACAAACTCTGTCTTCTCTTTAAATAGTCTGTGGTCCTTTATGTACTTAGAAAAGAAATAAAATTTCAACTTTCACAAGGTGCTAGTCTTTCTTTAAAAAGTGATTCCACGTTTTATGTAGTTCAAGCCTTTAATCTGAAATGATGGGTCTCCTTGTTTAATCACTACTTTCTCTTTGTTTATTTGAAGCAAAAAGGGCGCTGTTTTAAATCACTGGTTTTTCTATGATCTTGATAAACATGGTATGCTTGAAAGCAAACTGTGTTTTCCCCTTAACTACTTCCAAACCCCTTTCAAACTGTCAACAAGCCCTTATCCCTTATTCAATGTTTCTCTTTGATGTTTTAACAAGCAAGTTTCCTTTTGAATGAAGTTTAATTTTTTTTCCTTAAGCACAAGATGTTCTTCTCTTCTTGATAAACAAGACTTTGCAAACAAATAGATTTCTAGTAAAACTATGATTATCTTTTTACTCTCAATCACTATTTCCCTTTGAAGCTTGTTATCAAACCTTCCCTCAAATTAAAAATTTGGTTAAGAGACAATAAATACCTTTAGAAAAGTCTCTTGATGTATTTGGAGGTGATTTCTTGGTTGAAAACCTGACCTTGGCACCTTTGAGGGTTCCTTTGAGTATTGGCCTGGGTGGAAAACTGCCATTCAGAAATGGTTGATGGGTTGGGTAGGCCTGAATGGGCAAACGTGCCGCGTTTGATGTTATCCGATCGGCCTTGGGCACCGGGCACAGTTTGAACGAAAAGAACGCGCCGCGTTCAGGCTGTCGGGTCGGTCCTGGGTGCTAGGCACAGGCGTCGCGCGCACTTCTACAGGTGCGCTGTGCCCTTAACAAACTTGTATTGTTGGCACCTACAGGTGTGCTGCGCAGTCTTTCAGGTGCACCACGCGTTCAACAAGCCTCAAATTATCACTTGAACTCATTTTTTCTTGCTCACAAAGTTTGAAAAATGGAATAAACATCTGTTTGCTCGGGCTTTTATAGCTTGTGCATGTTTTATACTTCCTTTACCAATCTCAAACTTCTCTCTTATTTGTTATTTGGAAGATACCTTGAATAGTGGCTTTGTGCATTTGTTAAGGGGGTTGTTTCTTTAACAAACACTTTATCTCCCTTAACAATCTTTTTAATACTATCCTTTCCACTTAATCATATGCCCTGTGACACCTCCACAATTTACCTAGGTGATGTTATTTTGAACAAGGCTAATAACAACACTACCACTACCATCTTAAAACCACTAAGTATCTCCACTGTTTTTTGAAGTGATGAGGGTATTCTCATATGTGTTTTTTGATCCTCAAACTCTGTTGCTCTGAAAATATTATTAAGGGAAAATAGTGACCTATTTAATTTGTCACTCCTGAATATCTTCTTTCATATAGTCCCTTCGTGCTTTATAAAACTTTATCATGTAATACATGCCATCCTCAGTATTATGTCAATTTGAAACCACAGACAAGAAACATGTTATTTTGTTTATGAAATGGTTCTCTGTCTATCTTTTAAGAAGGTTCTATCTGCAGCTATGACCATGTATACTATTTGAAAGAGGCTTATAAAAACACTACCCCTGCAGCCTTTTGAAACCATTATGTATCCCACTATTTGTGAAGTAAGGGGATCCTGTAAACCATGAGTTTTCTCCTTTTGATTGTATGATGAAGGAAGGCTTCCAAACTGGGAAAGTTTCACCTATATTAACAATGTGCCCACTGTCTTTTAAATGATCTAAAGAAGTAACTCTTGGTGCTTGCTCTTTATTCATCACTTGGAGGGAGTTAGCCTTGATAAATCATAATGAAACTGTCTAAAAAACAAGAATCCTTTTTTATATAAATCATCTAGGTGGACTATCTCTTCATGTGAGTTTGCAGAAGCCATCTTAAAACCAAGCTTGTTCTACCTCCTTGGCCATTCAGATGAGGCTGCTCCTAGTTAAAAACTCCAACCTCGGATTATACTTTGAAGAGGCTTTTATAAACAGAAAAAACAGAGGCTTCTTAACACCATCACGTCACTACTTTCCTTATGATGTAACAAAGGCCTTCAACCCATGAATTTTCATTTGTTTTCACCATTGTTTCTCAACTGTTTTTAACCACGGAAAACCTTTTTTAAAACAACATTTCAAACCCTGCTATGCATTCTCTGTTCATCTTTGGAGGAAAAAGCGCCAAGCAGCCACTGAAGTTTCTCAACAATATGTTTGACCCTCTGCTTATTAGTGAAGGAGGTAAAAACAATATGTCTTCTAACCCTCTGCTTTTATACGAAGGAGTTTTCTGTCATTGTGCTTCAAACCATCTACTTTTCATGAAGGAGGTTATCATCATACACATGAAATTTCATTTATTTCAACACTGTGTCATTTGCTCTGCAATATATGTCTTTGCTTGGTATCATATCACTGTGAAGTTTTTAGGGAGTGAATAAAGTGGTTGGTATAAGGATAATGCTCACTGTTGGAAACCTTTGAACTAACTTTCCCTTGACTGTGTTTTCAGGGTACCTTGAAATTTCCTTTGATTAATGTTCACATCCCAGGTTCAAGGTAGCATAAGAAGCAACTGTCTTCTTATGCCCTACATGATGATGCCCTTCGGAAGATTATGCAGCACTACTTTTTGGAGGAGATCATGGAGCACTGCTGATCAACATCTCATTTTACTTCATTTGCTTCATTGATGAGGAATGATCTCTGCTCCTCAGGCAACCTTTAGGTTTATAATATGCACACTTGCTGCTCTTACTTACTGTACTTTACTTGCCTTGATGGTAAACTAAGTCAGCATGAAGGACCTGTTGAAATTTTCCTTTTTTGCCCTCCTTTGTACACTGATCATCATTAAATTACACCCTTGTAGAGATGTAAAAACAGATGCTTTGGAACCTTGGAGAGCTCTTTTGTTGTTTCATGGAGATTTTGCCTGATCTAAGCATATTTCTTCAGACAATGACAAACCTTCTCTTTTCCTGATTTGGATCTTTGTTGAACTTTTTCTGACATGAGACAAAGCGACCTCTTAGTGGTGTGCGACCTATGGATAGCACAATGCTTGCTTTGCAGAAAGGAACTGATTCATGGTTGACTGATACTAGACAGAGGCTTTTTGGCCTAGGATATCTTAGCCAAGGAAAAACTCCCTAAACACCACAATCTAACTTAGGGACAATTTTGACAGATTCTAAGTGTTTTCTTAGGCATGATCAGATTTTCAAATGACAAGATGACCAGGGATAGAGTTGCAGACACTTTGTCAACCTTTGGATAGTGAATGGCATGAGAAACAAGGGTAAATGACAGCAGATAAACCAAGCTAAGACAACTCTAGATAGGGATAATTCGCTGAAACAGGACAGGGCTTGAAAACTGGAGATTGTTCTCATCATAGACTGACAGGAAGGGGTAGGAGGACAAAAAATTTGTTTGGGGTGTTTTCTAGATGAAAAATTGACAATTTGAGATTAGCTTCTAGAAAACTTAGCTAAGGAATCTAGTCATCAACAACAGGTGAAAAATACTGATGACTAAATATTTACATACAATTACAATTACAATTTTACATTAATTTCACATACATGAATTACGTCATAATTAGAATTAGAATTTTAATTTTACATACAATTTCAATTACAATTTTACAAATATTTTACATAAAATTCAATTTAAAATTACAATTTAGCAATTACAATTTTACAAATATTTTACATACAATTATAGTTAAAATTACAAATACAAATACAATTTTAGAATTTTACATACAATTAGAATTACAATTACAATTTTACAAATTTTCATATATACAATTACAATCATTTCACAATAAATTAAATATTACAATTACAATTAAAATTTTACATTAATAAATATTTTACATACAATTACAGTTAAAATTACAATTAGTACAAATACAAATACAATTTTACAATTTTACATACAATTAAAATTTCAATTTCAATTACAATCACGACATAATATTTAATAAATATCATGGTCATTTAATATTAAATTAATTAATAAACATCACGATCATGATAACCATCGTACAAACATCATATTCGACTAAAAAATACATTCAAACATCAAATTAACATTATATATTAACATCATCACAACACAAACATCAAATATACATCTCATGTCAAATAACTCATGCTATCACATATACACATCTATCTGCAAGCTAAACATTAAATGAACATATCTAACATGACCTAACAATATGCACCATGTCATGATGATCACCAACATGTAAATTAAGTAGAACTGCAACATGAACATAAAATACATGAACCATATATATATATATATATATATAACTGAATAATGTTAAAAATATACAACTGTAATATAAATTTCATGGATCAGCTGGTGGTAGTATAACCACATCAATAGCAGTACAAGTGGAAGCGGCCTGCTCAGTAAAGGGTACTGCAGCCTCGACAGTAGATGGCTGAGCCTGCTCGTGATCATGATCACTAGTACTGATGGATGCATCAGCTAATGGTACTAGTACAACATCAATATAAGTAGTAGTAGTGGAGGCCTGCTCAGTCAATAGTGCAGCCTCGACAGTCGATGGTCCAGCCTGCTCATGATCATGACTAGTAATGACGGATGGCACTACAGGTTGTTGACTGGACGTGGCCGATGGTCCAACCTCATCTCCATGATTACTACTAGATGTTGCTAGTGGATCAGCCTCATGCTCATCAGGCATGGCATGAGGTGAACGATCATGAGATGCATGTGAGTCACGTTGGTATCTCCATCACGGCCATAACTCAACTACGCCTATAGCTATGGACAATCCTCCTCAGTCGCGTAACAGCTGTCATAGCTCCTATGACATGCCACATCAGGCCGTACATGTCACGCGACATGCCTCTCCACATCCGTAACATCCTATCATTGACCTGTATGTCTCTATAATGAGCGGGCCTGATGCCCACATCAACAATCAATGCACAGAGTTGGTTGCCCAAATCCATCCTATATCTAGTCTCAGGTTTACCGCGCCTAGCAAAAGGTGGTGCCAGTGCACCATGAGCATGAGCATGTCTCTATGTTGCATCAGACTCATCCTGATCATGATCATCCTTGGCATCGGCCATGTCCTGATTGTCATCAGAATCCACACCTGGATCATGTTGTGGATCCAACATCTTCTCACCATCAAAAGAGCCAATGTCTAGAAAATATAACAAGTACACAACAATAGTTAGACAATTTCATTACACAATTTAATAAAAACAAGTTAAAGAACATGTTAGAATAAAATAAATAAAACAGTAATATTACCTCTATCATCTGGTGCCTGATCATCTGTGAAGAGGATGTTGGGACACCCTCACCAATCTAATCCAGCATAAGGACATGGGACCATAATGAATGGATGTAGCCCATCAACACTAGCTAGCAAGTCCAGTGCATCATGCGATATCCTGGCTGGAAACATAGTGTCTCTCCTCTTGGGAATCATCTGCCCCCACATGTGCATCCGAGCCTCAAACATTGGCTTACGAGGCTGTCGAACAAAACTAGGCCTCATCTCTGGAAACCTCTAAAAAAATAAACAAAACAACTCTGAAGAAAAAGGGAAGTTGGCCCTCCCTTGTACCATGGAAAATTTTAGGGGCTAATATTCGCGAGGTGGGCTAATTTTTCATGGTTTTTCCAAAAAAGATTCGCCAATTTCCATTTTTTTATAAAAATGAGTTACCCAAATTTTACAATATAAAATTATTTTACATTAAAAATTGCCCACATTATATAGACAATATATATAATATCATTATAAATTTGAATAATTTTACAAATACATCAATAAAATTTTTATAGTTTGCATATTAGGGACTAGTGAGATTTGCCAATTTTTTAAACTTCTAGATAATTTTCCATCCTTAAAATTATCCTGCCTTATGTGACACGACATCTATCTAAGGCCATACAAAACTGCCGCAAAAAAATGGCAGACCACCTGACAAGTCGTGGCTCCTGTACTAAAGAATCAACATAATATAAAAGCGAGCAACTAATGTGTTTCCTGTCATTGGTGTTGTGCGAAATGGTTGAAATGATAAGTGAGAGGCACTGCACGTCCTGTATACCAAATGCACCTATACGTAACTGACCTCCAGGTACCTGAAACTCTGAAGGAGACAGTACACATGCTCCAATGTATCTCTGGGAGTAAACTAATTGACTCCCTGCTACACAACCTGGTGGAACCTCTGGGAATGAGGGAAAATCCACCTCTCTCCTCGATAGTCCTGTAATAAAATAAATATCCTCCTCAGTGGGTGTGTACCACTGGTCAAGACCAACCTGGAAAGCCTGTCGGTGGGCATTCCACCTGCAGATAAGATATCTCAAAAACACACTATGGGCCTTTAGGGAAGTAGCCTCCTCATAGAACTTGAGGAGGCCTACCTACCTAAGGATCCCCTGGGTATCTAATGTAATAGGGCAAGGGTATGCATCTCTCTCCCTCTCTCGGGCCTCCCATTGGCAAATCATGTCATATTGTTCAACCTGTTGTTGTTGTTGGTCCTCCTCTTCTATCTGAATCATTGACATATTAAATAATTTTTTTTTAATAAAAAAGACATGTTTTTAGGAATATACATATATATTTTTTTTTTGAAAAAAAAAAAATAAACCATTCGGTGCGCCACAAAAATAGTCACGCACCGGTGGTGGTGCGGCTTAAGTTTGTAGTGCACCGGTGTCAGTGCCCCTAATGAAATACAACGCACCGGCCTCGGTGCAGCTGTCTATTTTTCAAGAATCGTTGACTATATCTAAGTTCAAAATAACAGTGCGCTGACTGAAATATACGCCCCAGAGCATATAGTCGTGTCAGCGCACCGACTTCATGACAATTACATAGTCGACAGTGTGGTCTTTTACCTAGCCGCACCATTGACCCCTCTCAAAATGCAGAATGCGGTGCACTGACATACACCGGGGCAGATAATTCCGTCAACGCACCACATTGGGATTCCCATGGTCGATAGTCCAAAAACATTTGAATGAGCGCACGCATTTTATTTTTTTGATTTAAAATTATTCGAGGTGCTTTTCGGAAGGCTTTTGAAACGGTGTGGATACGGGTGCTTACCGGCGGCGATGTGGCTGTAATTTTTACGGGCGGCACCGCTATCGAATGCAAGCCCGAGCAGCTCGGGCACATCGCGCGACAAATTTTCTTTTCTTTTAATGGTTATTTTTAGGTTATTTCAAATTCCTAATGCGCACAAAAGGCTTAGTTATGGAAAAACTAGAAAAATGCACATACATTTCATCGTCAGGAGGCACTATTGGTACATCAAATTTGCAAAAGAAAATTTGACCACCGTTTTTCAAAATGCAAGCTGGAGATTGGTGGCCAATGCAGAGCAGCAGTGTGTGCAATAGGTGCAATGAGAGCACCGATATTAGGGCGACTCAGAGAAGGTGAAATGGCATCGGTGCTTGAGAGCTCTGGAGCACTAAGGAAAGTAAAAAATGTGGTTTTTTGGCCGTAAATGTTTTTTATTTAACCCTATTCCGGTGCGCGGGGTTTTATAGGTGCACCGGTATGCTTGCTTAAAACCACACTGAGCAGTGGCAGATTTGGTGCGTTGTTAATAATGCACCGAAGCGGTTCCCTAACACCGAACCGGGATGTTTTAGTTTTTGTGCGATGTTTTGATGATGCACCAGGGCGGAATATTCGTAATTGCAGAATAGTCTTAAAGCACCGATCTTTTGGCCTTAATTTTTTTTTATTTAACGCTATTCTGATGCGTGAGTTTATATGCGCACTAGTGCTCTTGGATAAGAACGCACCAGCACGTTTCTATTTTGGCACGGTATTTTAGGATGCACCGGCGCGGAAGAGTACTGAAGCACTAGTGCCTGACCATAATAGGACGCCTTGGGCCAGTGTGTACATCGCACACACTGTCTGGTGTGCCAATTTTTTGTGTGCACTGGTACGTTCTATGGTAGAGCACGCACCGGTAATTGAGAGCTCAGGAGCACTGGAAAATGAAAAATCTGAGTTTTTTGCCGTAATTTTTTTTTTAGTTTAACCCTTTATCGGTGCGCGTGGTTTTTAGGTGCACTGGTTATTTTTATTACAAACGCACCAGTCAGTTTTTTTTTTAGCACGTTGTCTTATGATGCACCGGTGCAGTTTCTTTCTACCGCACCGGGTGGTTTCGGTTTTGGTGCGGTGTTTTATAATGTGCCGGCATGGAAGAGTTGAGATGCACCAGTGCTATAGAATAATATGACTCACCAGGCGAGTGTGTACATAGTGCACGGTGTCCGATGTGCCAATTTTTTTGTGCGCACATGCTTTCAGTATTGCAAAGCACCAGGGCGACGTTTATTGATAAGCGCACCGAGTGGAAAACATCCGCAAAACCCTCCGCCTGCCAACCTCCTCTAGTAACCTCCGCTAGAAACGAATGTATTGGGTATTTTTTGTGGGGTTCCTCAAAAACATCTGCTAGAGGTTCTTTTCCTTGTAGTGGATGGTAGAGGGCACCAACCTAAAACTTCCATTTCCAACTAGATTGGATGAGAACTTCATGAGGCATGAGGAAAACTATTATATTTTGTTTCTCTTGATTTGGGCCAGCCAAAATATCTTAAGATAGGTGGAGTAATTTCTATTTTTTTTCAACATCCCTTTCATTTTATTAGGAAGAAAGATCGGTTGCTTCATGAGGAGAAATTCCATCATGGTATAATGGTTCATGAAGAAAATGTCTAGCCATTTTCACCTTTAGCTTGTACATTCTTTGTGCATAAAAATTTAATGGAGGTGCATTTTTTGGGATTCCATATACTTGGGGAAGAAACATGAACAATAATTGACATTTGGTAGTGTTTTTTAGTCATAAAATCTAGGGTATCAAACTCAAATCTCATTTATTATTTCAAATATAATTTTTTTTATGCTTTTGTTAGATTGAGCTTAGTTTGATGACAAAAAAATAGCGCAACCAATTGTTCATAGATTTATAGTTGAACCACCTTATAACCCTTTGTCATTTGAAGCTATGATGGGAAATATTTATTAAAAAAAAAATAGGATGGACATGAGAAAGCTTTCAAATAAAACTTTGGGGAGGATTTTTTATAATGGGTTGTCTTAGTTTCTCAGAGATTGCTTTCAACCAATGTTTTCTAACAATGGATGCACCTTACATTGGGGGAAATAAATCAATCCTGGTATGAGATTGACGTATCATATGGTGATCAACAATCATCCTCATTCTTGGTAAATATTTCACTAGGGGTTCAAACATATACAAGGAACTAGCTACTAGTTTCCTTGTTTTTGTTTATTACCAAACGCAAGTGAAAATTTCCTTTGATTTATGAATTGATTTCATGGCCACATTGCCTCTTTGGTTACACATACCATTGTATCCTCCAAGTTTATGATAGTGTAGGAATCATAAGCTCAATGTTTGCAAGAATTAGTTTCATTTATACTATGTTCCCTTTAGCATATTGGCTCATGCCTTGTTTGTGGAGCCTAGTGAAAGTGAGTAGCTAGATATGAGCACTCTTAAGTGTTTTGTAATAAATTTGAATCAGAGACCTATGTTGGGGGTTACATATATGTGAATTTTTGGATCCATGAAATTACCTATTTCTAACTTTTTTTATCTTCTTAAAAAGTATATCATGAAAATCAATAATCATTGAGGAATCTAGAGTTCTCATACACCTTGTAAGTGTGTGCAATCCTCATATGGAGCTAGTTATTTCCGCTTGAAAATAAAAGTCCATTTTCATTTTTTAGATAAATTCTTTTGAACATCGTTATATTATCGAGGTGTAATGTCATTTTTTTAGGTGTTTTTCATTATTGAGTTTCACATATTTGGAGGCACCATTGCACATGTGGTATCATCTCACCTATGAGGCATTAATTACATATTTTGATGCATATTTCCATTTAGAGGAGTCTTTATGGTGTATTGATAGTTATCAAGGTGTAATATGCATATATGGAGGAAATATGAAAGCTTTGGCATGATCGATTGATGAGATTACATACATAAAGAAGAACACCCACTTTTAAGTAGGTATTGGAGGCTTTTATGGAATACTTAAAAACCAAATGCACATTAAAAAGGGGTGCTCAACTTACGAAAATCATGGCACATATTCATGGGGAAAGATGGCACATATTCATAGGGAATTCGTATCTGATAATATTCATGGGTTATTTCATATAAGACATGGTAAAATACAACTATAAGACCTCCTCCACACCCTTATTCAAAGCACACATTCCAAGAGTAGAGGAACTCCTTGCATATGATGGTATAAAAGAAGGAAGAAGGGGTCTTAGTAACAAGATGCACTTATTAGAGAAAATTTTGTGGCATCTCCTATGGGTAAACATGGTCTAAGGCATAAGAAAAAAGTGTAAGCATACTTATTAAGAAGTTTTATTATAACGTCGCCACCCCACTTTTACCCGTTTTTACAAACCCTTCAGGTAAATGTGAAATGAGGTGAAAATATGACATGACTTGACCTCCTATTTCTAGTTAAGGAAGAGGAACCTACAATTTAGACTTGTGGAT
The DNA here is from genome assembly GCA_034641835.2 of Pinus albicaulis. NCBI lineage: Eukaryota > Viridiplantae > Streptophyta > Pinopsida > Pinales > Pinaceae > Pinus > Pinus albicaulis. The sequence goes on along the minus strand of JAXQQM020093026.1, from coordinate 73,585 downwards.
CACAAACTGACATTCTATAGGGACTACAGATCACCCAAGAGCTAAGGAACGTCCTAGGTGGTCAATCCATGAGTTGGAACCCTTTTCCCCATACTTAGGCCTATAGTCGCACCCTTGACAGTGCCTGCATGTAGTTGTGAGCCTCAAACCACACAAAGAGGCCTTTCTCCATGTAGTTATAATCCCAAATCTCCAATTCAGAGCATGTTTTCCAGGATCTAGGCCACTTTTTAAGGCTAACCTCTAGACCACTTCCCAAAACCTCTTGTAACTTTCTAGAATCATATTTAACATGAAAACAATGCTAATCATTCAAACTTGAATAAAAAAATTGAACTATACTGCCTAGAACATAACAAACATTTGATCAAACACATGGTAAACATGTAATATATTGGTCATGAATGCATATCTGAGTGTAAATATGTGTACTTTAGCTAAAATCACCGAGAAGGTATAATTCCCTCTAGAGTAGTTGCAACAACATGCGTTAGCCCATGCATTCATCAACCATTCATCAAATTATCAAAGCATAATAAGAGCCATAACTATAACATATTATAGAGCCAAACTTATAACCATAATATTAACCATGACAGAACAACCATCAAAGCCACATCATAACAAGTATAAATTCTCACAAATCACAATAGGAAAATAACTTTGATTAACATATGAAAAATAAAAACAAGTAAAGGGCTTTCATGTACCACTTGACCATATATTGAGTTGAACCAAATATTTTTTTCAGCCAATCAACCCCATTCCATATTCCAAACATGAATGTGGGATCTCATGGGAGAAACCAAAACATGAACAACCAAGGGAATCCAAAGGTTAAACCACCTCCACCCTCAAGCTATCGTGATCTCGCAACAACCATCCAAGAGATCACAAAACCAAAAAAAGCTTGGATGCCTCAAAATTCCTTCACCATCCATTGAGGAATTTTACTGTGTCTACCCAAATATCGAGGGATTCCTAGAGGAAACCATATCCACCCCCAACCGTTGGTATTTTTCCTGAGACCACCTCACCCTGATCCAAAACCTTTCGACAATCAAAATCTCAACCAAGAAATAAGTACCATCACACCATGGCTATCCAGGAAATGGAAAGGCAAGGTTGAAACCATTTTCAAACCTAGAAAAACCCATGCCAATGACAACAAATGAACCAAATAAGAAAATGCATGTACCATGCATTCACACCTCAACTAGGAAATCACACATGCAACCTGTTACCTGAAAAATATTCCTGCTAAAGTTCTTGATCCAACCTTATCCTTGATTTACTTGCTTATCATTTTCCTTCCTTTGCTTGCTTTATTTATCCTCTTGGTTCTATTCTCTCTCTTTCTCACTTGACCAAAGCTGAAACTGACAAAACTTGTGAACTTGTTCTTTGAATCCTTTTTATTATTAATGTCTCTGTTTTCTTCATTTTCATTAATTTTCCCTCTAATTTCCCTCTCATGAAAATCAGTGTCTCTTCACCTTCCTTTTCTCCTATTTTTATTTATTTTTCGTAAATAAATTCCAATTAATGCCTCTTTTCCTTCGCTAATTCCTTTGCCAATTTCCATAGCCATAAATAAAACAAAATTGACCCCCAATATGATGTTTTCCCGACCATTCAACTTGGAATAAGTGTCCCATGACCTTGGTATTATTTTTATTTACATGGAAACTTAACCCGAGGTTGTTACAAACCCCTCCCCCTTAGGGGAACACCATCCTCGGTGTTCAATGATGCTTATGACCAGGAAACTGATGAAAGTAAAACATACTACCTATGGAAATTTATAACACAACTCATTGTAGTATTTCAATGACCAATGTTGAAAGCATAACAAACATATTCTTTACTGGAGCTTTATAACATAACCCATTATAGTATTTACAATAACAACCACATATACTTATGCACATTTTCTTCAACCAACAAATATTCATAATGTCGATGGAGGTTTATAAATCCAACTCGACACAATATTCACAATAATATACACATACATACATATGCACATTTGTGTTAACCAAAAAATAAAAGGATATGATGCCTACATCAATAATAAGAGAATCCCGAGACTCACACCTCCACCCTCACGTAATATCGGGATTAACCCCCTTCCTAGAAATTATAGAATCCACTGCTAAACTCAAACCTATATCCAATGTCCAATGCTACAATCCTTGCGCTACATGTTTCCTCAATGATAAGTTATCAACTCAATGTTCTAGGGCACACTGCCAATGTGCTTTTGATTCCATTTGGAATTTCTAATGACCAAATCCATCCCTGACTTTCCCTTCTCTGCTACATAGTCACTTGGGAAACCTGGTCACCCCATTACATGCATCCACTCACCTTCCAATTTCCCCGACATCCCCTTCTCTGCTACACAATCCCTCTAGCAATCCATCCCTTGGCAAGCTTTCTTCACATGAGAAGGTCTAGAAACTAAGGCATGTCCCTTCCTCAAAACCATCATACCAGTCATAACATGTTCATGGAAATAAATGGACATTATTGGGTACAAGTGTCCCACAATGGCCATGCTCCTGAATCACTTTACCAACATATTGTTGGTTGTTCCAATTCCTTTTTGATGTTGCTACTAATTCTTGCAATCAGTTTCAACCACCCAAGTCAGGCATTTCTATGTGTTCTTGTACCAAGCACAAAATTTCCATTAGACTAAAAAGGAATTGAAATAAATTCAAATAATACCTCATTGGTGTCTCATCAATAAGGTACAATTGCAATTCTTTTCACTTTCTGTCACAACGAGTCAAACTAGCTCTTTGATCAAATCATCATATATAAACATATCACATTTGGTTAGCTCAAAATGAAACCATCATAATTCATAATCATAAATCAAATGTAGGCTTTAACCCTATACAAAAATTGCCTATAAAAAAATTCTTAAAACATAAAATATACAATGGCGAGAACATAAAACAAATATACATAGAGATTTTCCCTTGGATCCCAAAACCAAGACTACTAGATTGATTTTTCATTATATTCCTTTCAATGTTACAATACATATATATACATGTTCAAGCATTCATAAACCCTAATCCATTAACCCTGGATTAGAACATAACCATAGTTCCCTTAACCGGATCTACAAAATACTATGGGTAGAAAACCATCATGCCCAAAACTGTGTGAAAATCCCATGCACAAAACCATGGGTAGTTCTGCCCACCATATTTGGTTCCACCATCCATCCTTGGGTCTGCATAAAAAAAAAAAAAAAATCTCATGCCCAAAACCCCATGCATGGGGGCAATAACTTCACTGCAAACCTTGGTTTCGCCCCCCCCCCCCCTCCCCGCACCCATTCTATATGGCGCAACGTATAACTAGTTGTGGAGAGAATATAACACATACCCAACATCACATGAAATCATCATAAATCACATGCATAATTAAAACTAAAATAAAATACATATACTTATCTTTCAAATGAATCTTTTCTTCTTTCTTTATTATTTTTCCTTTCTATACACACACTGAATAAGTTTCCAAACCTGGAAAGCACCCAAAGCATTCTATTTTTGAGGAAGTAATGGAATCTGAAGAATATATTGCCTCCTCCCTCAATATCAGCAACAAGGGCATCCTGAGACTTGTTGGACATCTAATCCTCAACAGGTAGGTGTGGAAAGCGAATGGACAAATGGAGTCCAAGAGACCATTTGGAATGGGAATCCAAGGGTCACACCAATGTAATATAAATGTGCATCTATGGTGAATAATAATATAGCTCACACTTATCTTTTCCCTTGTGTGTTTAGTTTCTCCGTTTACCATGCATGTGCTTAACATGGTATCAGAGTGGGATTATCTTGGCCTTCTCTAATTTGAACTATTTATCTAGTCAGTTAAATTTTAGTTGCATTATCTGCACCCTGCATTACTCCATTGAAAGAATTGGTGTCTGAGCATTTTACCTGCTCCCTTTTCCACCTACGCTATCTCAACAAGATAGTTTCTCTACCATTCAAACCTATCCTTGCTAATTCTGGAAGGTTGTACGAGTAACGCTTCCATGTTTTGGGCTCCTCTTATGCATTGCCTTTCATTCAGTCGACCCCAACACAGCCATATCGACTTCTCTACAATGCATCATATCCTGAATTCTCATACCTACATATCTGAAGTCGTACCTCCTCATGGCTCTTCTCCCACAGTGAACTCCTCAACTCAACACACAGTCTTGGCTTGTCATCGTCGGTGCTCCTCCATGCGCAGTCCTCCATTGGCAAGGGTTTCTAACTGTTATGTGGCTGCAGCCTTCACATCCTTGTATCAACCCACTCATGTCTTATATTACTGCAGCTTCCTCTACCTCTAATGGATCTAAACTACCACGCTCCTACACTCTGGACCCATACTAATCTGCTCCCTCATTAACACAGTTGGTATCGATCACTCTATCGAACCCAGACTCACCAATAATGCATTGTTGAATGCTCTGGTGTTCTCGAAATCTTGGCACCGATATCACTCCCTCAACTTCACCTCATAGCCAACCATTCCTCTCCTTTTGTTGCAGAGTCATAGTCGACCAAGACACTGTCCCTCAAAAAGCCATGTCTCCGAGCTCGCGGACATGCTCATTGCGCTTGTCGATATTTATGTAACTGTTCTTATTTGATAACCAGTTCTAGGTCCATTGGGGCATACCCAGTTGAGTTTGATCCCACTACAATACACTCCATATCACAATCACCCTTCATGGCTTTCCATAATACAACATAACTCTGCACACTCCCTTCTACGCATCACCTCCCTCCACTGCCAACCTCCCACTACTCACACCGGCTCCCTCCTCCACTACGCTGCTACCTCTCTCCGCCTTCCCACATCGTGCTCTTAAAAAATAGCAACGCAATTATTGAAATGATTTTCTTCCTTGGTCTCCCTCACAACCGCCGTGCAAATGCCGCCTCCCTCTACTTCGCTTTTGCCCCTCCAGATATTACTCCTCAAAGACGTGGCCCAATGCAAATTTGAGACATGTAGGGTTCTGGTATATGCCTCATGAGCAGCTAATCAAGATGCAAACATGGCCACACAAATTTGGAATCATCGATGATATCGTAGATGATTGTATCGATGAAATATTGCGTAGCCACAAAACTCTCGCGGAGCCACTAAGTACGTTTCGAAAGAGGCGCGAGGGTTTTTTTCTCAACTGCTCTTTATTCTAGATATTGTTAGAGCCTAAATCTACCCCAGCTTCAAGGAAGGTAGATTCAGGGTAACATCAAACCACGCTCAGTCTGGTAGCTAGCCCTACCAGATCAGGAGAGGGCTCTCTCCAGGTAAATCTCAATAAAAATAATCAATAGGGGTGATATGACTTGAAATGAATATTGATTTTAGGCTAGATATATAATTATGGGGGTTTGATTTGATTTTTTTGGGGGTTTTTGTTGGAATAAAGGGAAAGGCAAATTTGGGTCCGGGGATGAGGCCAAATTTTTGCAGAGTTCTAATTGGGGCAAGGTAGGCAATAGTATTAATGCTTTAGATTGAGTGAATGGATGGAAAATACTATTGAGGAGTTGAAGAGGGTAAGAGGCTGCAAGGATCCTCTTCAAACAGATGAAAACATATAAAACTAAACAAAAGTTTAAGGCAGAGCACCAACAAATTAATGAATTCTACCTTTCTCACTCATTTGTTTAATTTCAAAAGAAAAGAGAAGGGAAATGGCATACATAAATCATCAATGAACTTACAATTACATGTAGAAAAACACCATCAAAACACAGAGCCACAAGGATCCCAACAAGTGCTGCAAAACCCTGGTCTTTCCTTTGCCAAAATTGCAGAAATGGATGTACAATGAAGAGCCAAACAATTCCCAAGAGTCCAACCCTGAAAATGACTCATGAATTACATAATATAGACAATCCTAACCCCTTCCCATGCCTCAAGGGGTCAAGCTCATCATTCTAGGAGTTGTTTCAACCATATCTAAACTAGGAACTAGAAAATAGGCAATGAAACGACTTGCCTCTATATGAAAGGAAACTGATGCATTCACTTACATTTCACCTTTTGGTGAATGAATCTACTAAAACAAGTAAAAATGTGCCAAAGTTACATCATGATCATGAAATTACATCAAGGTAGATCAATAGTTACATGAAAAAGTGAAACTAGTCAAAACTAGGCAAAATTCTGAGCTGAAGAGTGAAAAATAGGCCAAAATCCTCTATGCGCTGCGCCCAAAATCTCTATCCGTAACACAACTTTGGAGCTGATTTTGAGGCCCTTCCCAAAGTCCAAATTGAGCTCATGATAGCTCGTTGGAAAGCCCTACCTGGCTACTTTCCAACCCAAGTGGAACGTCTAGATTTGGATGTCATTTTCCCCTCCAAAACTTCAATCTACCAACACTGTTTCCTGTGGGTGAAAAAAGTGGCAGAAAGGCCATTTTTAGGGTGTTTTTGACCCTTTAGGAAACCCAAAACTTGATGAAATCCTTAGGTAATCCATGAGCATGCATAAATTTTCATAAAAAATCCAAAAATGCAAAGTTTTTCTCCTGAAGTGCTTCCAATTATAAGCACGCACCAAGTGGCGCTACGCGTTGGGCAGGAAAATCTATTTTGTGACCAAAAATTTCAAAATTGACAAAATTTCCTCTAAATTTGCTGAAATTTGGACTTAAGGTCCATCATCAAGTATCATGCTCAGCCAAAGAAGGTTCGGCTAAGATTCAGAGCCTATCTTTCCTTTTACGCCGCCTTAGAGCCCTCCTTAGCCTTGCTTTCAGGATTTTGATCTTCGCTTTACAAACATGAGTGCGTGCCCAATAGTGGTTCTTCATGTGTCTAAGCATGTCTTTGTCTCTGTTTGCCTTCGACAATAGCTTCTCAAGATGAATGTTGACTCTCTCAAGCCAAATCTCCCGCTTAATGGGTGTCATATCACCTGGGCCTGCTTGGGCAGCTTGCCGGTATTCACGGAGGTTTCGCAAATCCATGACTACTTGCTAATCATCCAGCTGTTTATTCCACTACTCCAAGTAGTTAATGACCCACTGATATTTCTGCAACTTCTCGGTCAATGTGCCTATCTCAGCCTTCTGCTCCTGAATGATCTCTCTCAGCTTTGAGCTTGGAGAGCTCGAATCATCGTCAACAAGTATAAAATCAGTGTCCTGATCTCCTGAAGGGCCTTCATCCTGCATAGGCCTCTTCCCTCTGTCTTGTACCTGCACTACTGAAAATGGCAACGAGACCCCTTCCACCCCAGGTGGAGATAGTACTCGTCGAGATGTTGCAAACAATCCTCTGACGCCTCTCTGATATGTAACAAACACTGGCACACTGATAGGCTCTATCTCGGGACCTCCAAGCTGATGTGAAGGTTCACCTGGCTCATGAATAATCTCCGGAGGAGGCTGAGGGGCTGTAAAAAACTCATGGGAAATGAAATCTTCCATGCAATGCCTTGCAGTCCAAGCTGATGTACAACAATGATTTTGATGAGCACATAATGGTAAATGTTGTTGTACTACTGCTCAGGAGTCTTCTTCTGCACAAGAGTGGTCATTCTCTCTATGTTTTGGCACATGAAGTATGGAATGTTCATCATCCTGACTCTTGTGAAATGCATCAATAAGCGGATGTGGTATGCATAGAGGCGAGAGAAGCGACCCTCACAACTAAAGTATCTGATGATGAGCTTCATCAATGGCACATAAGATTCCTTCAGAAACCGGAATGGGAATACCCTGCTGAGCTATCTGACATAGCTGGGTCTAATGTATGGTTCATAATGTGCTCTGTCCACCTGCTGCCTTTTGTTCCACTCTTCACCCACATTCGGTATTCCTGTTGCCTAAGAAATGGTTTCTGGTGTCAAGGTGAAATTTATACCAGCAAGAGTCACCTGCCCATCATGCAAATGTAAAAAAAACAACTGAGCCAATTCCTGATGATGCTGAATCTGAGCAATCAACTCACAGTACTGATAGCATGACTGTTCCCGAAAACAAGCCATGGAAAGAGGGCAGGCCTGCAATTGGGTCAATGAGGTGGGTTCTTCTCTGACATGCTTGCCACCCTTTCGAGGCCTTCTCGGTGCATGAAGCTCTGTGGTAGAGTCACTATCTTGTTCATATGATGACTCAGTATCCGTCATGGTGTTGCAAGGTATATGTCAAGTGTAATTTTGGTTTGTGGAAAATGATAAATTGATGCCTTTGTTTCAATTGCCAAAATATGCCAAGTAGGAAGGGACTGTGGTAAGTATGGACAGTGGGTATAGTGGACTGTCAAGTGACATTAGAATGCAATAACAGTCACTTGATTGTGTTTTAGGAATGTGGGGTTTGGGGATTTAGGAATTTTGCAAATGATATGGGAGAGTGATAGTGATAAGGAATGGTAGGGTTTTAGGGATAGGGATAAATGGGAACAAGTGATATGAGTGGTTTTGGGACATAAGGGAAAAGGGGAGGGAGTATATGATGATATGACAGTGATGGGGAAGGGAACCACAGATGGAGAATGGGATTTGCAATACTTGGCACAAAAATCAGACTTTTAAAACTTGAAATCCAAACCCTAAGGAGCAGTTTTTTACCACATGAGAGGGTTTACAATTTCACCAATCAAACGAGTCTTATATCTTTCCCTCCAAAAAACACCCAACACAAGCTAAAATCAAAGGCAAGGGTGCACAAACTTACTTGGAGAAAAAGAGTTTGAGTCGTTTTGAAATATTCGGAAGCAGTGATGAATTTTCACCTGGCAGCTCTGTGCGCCGCGCACACAACCCAGTGCGCTGCGCCTGGTGTATGTGCCGCGTAGGAAAAAAAAATACACGCTGACAATCAGCCCTATGCGCCACGTCCTCTGTGTGTGCCGCGACCTCGATTCAATGTGCTGCGCAGGCAAATTATACACAGTCCGGCCTTCAAACCCTGTTTTCGCTCTTCCACAATCTGACTCGGCTTCTTTGATTTCTCTTGGTGTACAAATGAAATTTTAATGGTGAAAATATCTTGTATAGCCATGGATTTTGATTTTTTTTTTGAAATAACCCACTTTCTTATGTTTGAATTTGGCACTTTTCACTTTTAAATGTAAACTCTGATTTTTTTGTTTCCATTGATTCTTTGAACTGATGATGAAACTTTGTCTATTTTTGCAGGGTGATTGGCATTGGATTTCGGCAAAGGATGACTAGGGCTACGCCTGAAGAACTTTCATGACTGAAAAACTTTAAAAATTACATATTTATTACAAAAAATAAATTTGACCATTTCTTCTTCAAAACAGAGTTTTGAAGAAGAATCATGATCAGGCATATTGAAGATGATAATTTTGAAATGAAAACTTATTGGAAGCATCCCTCATGTGTCTGCTGGCATTATTTGACATTTTGAAGACCAAACTGACAAAACCCTAGACCTAATGACTGAAATGATTCTTTGCTGACCAAGAGACCATCCATGACTGTAAATGACTGCAAATTTGACTTTGATGAACTTTGATGATCAGACACGGACCAACAGGTACATGACATGAGGGAAATTGAGAGACAACACCCTTCCGTTAGATAATCTATGCTTCCTAATGGAATGCAACTGATTGGATGAATGAGACACCTAAAATGAAATGCAACAAAGAGTTTTTGATTCCTCACCCTCAGGTGCATGACTACATCAATTTCCAGAATGACATTCATCCGAGACAATTTCCCAAACTCTTAGGGCACTATTAACCGTTGTGAATAAATAGATGAGAAAATAGGAATGAATGAGGATATTGCGTGTATTCCATGTTTACTTGTAGAATACTAGGGTTTATCTGGACTGACCATGGTTAGAAATTCAATTCAAATCGATATAGAATGCCAATTTTTTTTTTGGGTTTGATATAGAATGATGTTGATATAGTTGAAATGTTTTTGACTGGTATCTGTTTGTTTCTTAAAAGAATATAGTTCTTTTGGAAATTCAATCCTCAACAAATCATTGTTAGTAGGACAAGCATATTATATTTAGTAGGTGGTCATAAGAGCTTAAGGTCGAGCACAATGCAGTGTATCATAGTTGGAGTTGGAAGTAAAAGAACACGATGTACTCTCCCGCATGGTCTTATTTTTTCTTTCATAATGACAGTTGTAAGAACTGTGTAAGTGTTTGAGAGATTCACCTTATTTGGTTCATATATATGTTGAAGTGATATGCATGAAGACCAAGTATAGAGAGTCTGGATTGCTGGTATTGTATGCACATTGGCTTAGCTTGATGTTTATCATATATAAGGCAGTGATTGTTTTGGAAATTGAAAGTAGTCTTTTGTAGAGGAGAATTCAGTTATTTTTATTAAGAACTATTTCACTTGTTATGGCTCTAATTGTTGAAGCATTAGAGTTCCTTAATACTTTTATACACCCTGTTGTTGATGACACAATCCAAATTAGAAAAGACTCTCCTTTTTACCTTAAAATTTTCTTGCAATATGCACAAGACAAGATTGATTTTTTGTAGCTCGAATATCTACTTCAACAAGAATAATTACAGTAGTGGAGTCATCATTCTGAACCCATTTTTGTTCAAAAAATTGAAACATACTCCTATAAGAAACAAGTGAATAATGTTGCAGTTGATTCACATGTAGTGCCTAGTTAAAAATCATATTTGTATGCAGATGCAGATGTTCACACTTCACCTCCCAAGCCCATCATCAGACCTTGGGAACAGATTTTCCACAACAAGCACATAACTAGTCTTGGATATGACAAGGAGTTGTCCTTTAATATTTCAGACTACTCCAAGCCCATCAAATTTTAGAGTGTCGTATTTCTTCATGATAGTTCACCTTTAGCTGTTCCAGATCCTACTCCTCTTCCACAGCAACAACAACAGATTGTAAAATGCCAACACTGTGATCGAGTTGTCCATATGAAAGATCATTGTTTTGATCTTCACCCATGCAAGAAATTTGGTCAGAAAACCCATTATTCACACAGATGCTTTAGAAACAAGCCTCCTACAAGAACAAAGATTCATCTTGGATGGATCACTTCTTGGCAATGGGCATCAACAACCAAGAAGATGTTTAAGTCACATGTCAGAACTTGTTCTCGAATATTGAACAATCTTGCAGTTGAGTTTTCGCCATCATATCACCTTGTACCTGACAGGGGGGAAAATGGTGGTCATCTACATGCTTCGAAGCCACATCAAGCGAGCCTGAGCCACAATATTTCATTCCATATTCAGACTTGTAGCTAGAGACATAACACATCAAGAGAGCCTGAGCCACAAATTTTCATTCCAGATTCAGAGTTGTAGCCAGAGACACGAATGCCCATGAGAATTCCTTTGGTTGGTGGACAACCTTAAACCATCTATGTGAGGTTCGTATTCTTCCTCTTCAAAGAATTCAGGACACTTCCTCTAGCAGAAGACTTCAGCTTCTTTCTAGCTTTGGTAGAGTTCCAGGAAATGCATTAAGCATTCCAGTGTTGGTGGTCATCCTTAAACCATCACAGGTTGTATACCTCCCTTCTTCTAGGTTGAAGGTCTCCCTCTTCAAATATGAGGTACACTTCCTCTAGCAGAAACCCTCAGCTTCTTGCCAGATTTGGAAGAGTTCCGGGAACTGCAATAAGCATTCTAGTGTTGGTGGTGATCCTTAAACCACCTCTTTATGCCAACATTTCAGAGAGATAATTCAGACTAAGTGTTTCCATGCATACTTTGTAGATTTGTATTACAACTCTCTTCTTGGACTCACACGTACCCCTTCAGATTAAGGAGGGGAATTTTGGAGACCTAATCCTCAATGGGAAGGTGTGGAAGGCGAATGGACAAATGGAGTCCAAGAGACCACTTGGAATGGGAATCCAAGGGTCACACCAATATAATATAAATGTATATCTATGGTAAATAATAATATAACTCACGCTTATCTTTTCCCTTGCGTGTTTATTTTCTCCGTTTACCATGTGTGTGTTTAACAAGACTAAACCGCCTCTACCATCAATATAAAAGATAAGGGCATCTAGATATTAAACTGCCTCAACCCTCAATATCAACAACAAGGGCATCTAGGTAGTAAACCTCTTCAACCCTCAATATCAAAAATAAGGGAATCTAGAGATTAAACCACCTCAACCCTCAATATCAGCAACAAGGGCATCAAAATACTATCCTCCTCAACCCTCAATATCAACAACAAGGTTATCTAAATATTAAACCGCCTCAACCCTCAATATCAACAACAAGGTTATCTAAATATTAAACCGCCTCAACCCTCAATATCAACAACAAGGGCCTATACATTCCCACACCTACCTATCAATTTAAATTTTACAACACATACACATACATGGTATACAACACAACCTGTACACCTACACCCAGTGTACAACACAACACATACACCTACACTCGGTGTGTTATCACTCGGATTGATCCTCAGGCTGAAGAAGGAAATCCTCAGGTAACCTCAAACCAAAATTTGGACTTGGTATCTATCCCTACCAAGTCAGAGAGGGATCTCTCGATAGAATCACAACCAAGAGGGTTTGGTGGAAAGGATTTTAGGCTGCTAAGGAAAACAATGGGTTTTTATTTTGATTTTAGGGTTGGGCTCACTGAACAAGGATTAGGTCAAGGGGATAAATCAGGGCTAAGAGGATGAAATTGCAGTCTTCTTGATGGGGCAAGGTAGGTAAAAGGTTTAAACATTCAAAGAGTATTAAATGAGATGGAAAGACTAGTGAGGAGCAGGAAAGCATATGAAATGTATTTTCCCTAAACTGAAGAAAATGAACACATTATACTTAATTTCCCAAAACAGAGCATAACTAAATACAAATTTTGTCTTTCAAACTTGAAATTAAGTATATTTTAGATGTGAATTGGTTTATTAATTAACATTAAATTCTAAAAAAGAAATCATAAAGAATAAACAATGTTTAAAAATCGTACCACATGGATCCCAAGAAAATAGTTGTAAATTTCCATTAATGTCCAAGCCAGAATGATACTTGAGAAATACAATCTCTTCAACTGATGCCAACCTCTAAAAATGACTGAGAAAATACATCAAATAGACCTCAAAAACACTCTCCCTAGCCTCATGGGTCGAATCCATGAGGTGAGGGAGTTGTTACACCAAAAGCTGAACTGAATGCTTAAGCCTAAGATGAGGAGAGTGACTCATCCCTATCTTTTTGAATAGATACATTTGACTTCAAACTAATAATTTACCTAATGTATCTAACTTAGGTAAAAGGTAAAACATGATATTTACAATGGTAACTTCTCATTTACCCAAGTGAAAATTAAATCAGAGGTGAAATTTAAAAATTTGAGTAAACTGGTAAAACTGTAAATTCCTTGGTACACGTGCAGCGCCATGACATAAAATTTGACATGTTTTTTAAGCCACTTTTGGAGGTCTTCCCCTTGTAAAAATTGAGCTAATGATAGCTCATTAGATATCCTATCCTTTCTATTTTCCAAATATTCTTTCACTTTCCAAAATTGTGTCCATCTTCTCTGTCAGAATCCTGCTTTCCCAATACTAGTAAACGCGCAGCACCAAGGTGAAAAAGAGGGCAGAAACATGATTTTTTCATGGTTTTTTGCCTTTTTGAGGGACCATTTTGGCTCCAAATATCCTAAAACTGTCTGAGGTTGATGTAATCATCATTAGGAACATGAATATGATGACCATTTTCCATTTGGATTGCCCAAAAAAGAGTGCAGCGCCAGTGGCGCTGCGCGTTTAGCACATTTTCTGCATGCTAAACTGTCCCAAAAATCAAAATTTGCACAGAAGTGCCAAAATTGGAATTTTCTTGCTGATCAAGGTTTGGAGGCCTGGAGACACACCTCAGTAAGAATATTCAACTTCTCCTTCTCCTTTGACTCGGTCAAAGCCTGAATCTTTGCATGGGCACGTTTGAGCTTAGCCCTTGCAATCCTGTTTCTCATGGCATAATGCTTCGCCATCTTCCTCTGAATATCAGTGTCTTGGATTTATCTAACAGAATCTCCAGATGTAAATTGACTCTCTCAAGCCAAGACTCTCTGTCTCCGTTAATATCTATGGCAATCAACTCAGTTGGAGCAAGTTGCTCTGCCAATTCTACCTCTTTTTGCTTTTCCCGGGCTAAAGCCCTCCTCAGTCCAAGGTCCTCGGTCTCTTTCTAGGAAGCTGATCTTCCTCATCATCACTATCATCAAATCTTCCCAAGGTCTCATCTGGCAAGGCCTTGGCCTTTCCTGCCTCTCTTTGAGCTCTGATTTCCCTGACCTCACTGATGGTTTGTTTTGTCTTCAACTGTTGATTCTCTAGCTCAAGAAAGTTTTTCACATTCTTTGCTCTACCAAGATTAGATTGAAGCTCATTAATCTTGGAATCCTTGCCTCTGATCAATTAATTTGTGATTCTAACCTTATACTCATCATCAAGGTCAATCAACTGAAACTCCTGCTAAGTTTCATGTTTATTCTCCTCCTCAACAGCGATAAGCTCTGTAGCTTTTTCCTTGCCCTTGTCTACCTGTTTTGCTGATGAAGAAGTCATGGCCCCTTTCACTCCAAGTGAAGAAAACACATGCATGTGGCCTCTCTGATATGTCAAGGAAAATGGCTCAATATCAGTCAATTTGGTGCCAGTTTCCCCAGTGTCCCTTTCAATACTTAAAGCTCTGGTATCATGATGTGATGGTGAAGGGTTGTAGAAAGGTGATGAGGTAGTATCAACATGAGGTGAATGGATCTAAGTGGATGGAGATGTATGAATAGTGGGATGTGATGGAGAAGTGACTACGGGAGGATGAGCTGATGAAGGTATATCTTGCTCATGATGAATAGGTGCGGTAGTGAAATTCTCATTTGCAATGAATGCATCCCATGAAATGTTTTTCTGTTGAAGCTGATGCAAGACCACCATCTTGATGAGTGAATGGTGGAATAGGATCTGCATTTTCTGATTGTAATCTCTCTTTTTCACAATGTAAGCCATCTTGTTAATGCTACGGAAAAGATAATAAGGAAATGTAACATTCTAACTCTAGTGAAATGCATAAGAAGACAGATATGGTATGAGTAGAGACGGTAAAACCTTCCCTACAAGTGAAATACTTCGTTATTATCCTCATCATGGGAAAATACCTATCAAGAAGATCAGAAAAAGGGAAAATGGACTTGTTGTGATATTTATAGCTAGGTTTGAGGTATGGTTCAAAATAATTCATGTCCAGGTTTACTTGTTTAAACCATCTCTCTCCCACACTAGGTATCCCTGTAGAAGCTGCAATGGAATTGGTGGACATTTCAAAAGTAACCCCAGCAAGATTGACCTACTTGTCATGTAGATTGATGATGAATATTCTTGTTAACTCTCGGTGATTTTGGACTTTTTTCACTCTCTCACAAAAGCCAAAACATCCCACATGTTTAAAGCAAGAAACAGTGAGAGGAGAGGACATAAGTTCACTTGTGGTGATGGGTTCAAATCTATTTTTTTTTCCTCCCTTGTGATCATTCCTCCTTGGAATTTGTGCTGCACCAACAATGTCACTATCTTCTTCTTCTGACATTTCAAATTCTATTTTGTAAAACCCTAGGGTGTAAGTGAAATGAATGAGGGGAAGGGGATGAGATGAATAGCTTGAAAGGTGAAGCGAATGAGTGTGAGTGAAGGGAATGAGTGAAAGGGAATGTGTGAGGGACAAACTAGATGAATGAAAACCCTAATTCAATGAAAATACCCTGTTTATGACTGATATTTCTTTTAGGAGGATGAAACAAGGGTAAAAACAGTGATCACAAGCTAAAATTGGGTTTTCCTTTAGGGTTTCATTTCCATTCAATTAAAAATCACCAAATAGCTTAATGTGTAATTACTGCTTTGAGGGTTGTTTGGAGGACTTTGGCAAAGTTTGGAGAAGTTTTGAACTCATTTAGGTTGATAGATCACTCCACAACCTTCCCTGGATAGGCGCACAACGCCACTGGTAAGCGTGCAACGCTTCTGCAAGTGCACAATGCCAAGCTACAGGTGCGCAATGCCTTCACAAAACACGTTGAATATTTCGGGCAAGGGCGCAGTGCCAAGGTCCAAGCGTGCAGCGCCACTGCAAACGCACAACACAAAGTGCTGAACGCGCAACGCCAAGAAACTTAGCAAAATTTCACTTAAAAACTCACAAACTTTTCCTTTGCTGAATGCTTCTTACACTTTGAAAGGAAACAATGACTCATTTGAATTTTTTTATGGGATTTTATAGGCATGTGGATTTAATTTAACTTGAAAACCCACTTTCTAATGTTTTGAAGTATTTTTCCTTTGTCACTGATACTCTTTGACACTTTTTTCATTGAATGTTGGATCAATCTGGAGCTAGCTTTTCTTTTTCTCATCAAGGCTTGACATGTTCACTTTGACAGCTTTGGGATTTCACTTATTACATATAATAGCATAAAATTAAATTAGAAAAAATAAAATAAATTACATAAATGACTTTTTTTTATCAAAATGACATTTTGATAAAAAGTCCTGAAACTGAAAATACAATCCTTAAAATATAATGAAATAATCATGATGTTCTTTGTTCAATCCCTCTCATATGTGTGATGACTCATCGAAATGAAGGAAAGACCTTGATAAATGCAAAACCCTAATGACCTAATGAAACTGCTTTTTTGACCTAATTTTGAATGATATTTTGACTTTAAGACTTTCAAGTAAAACATAGCATTTCATAGGTGTTCTTATGCTCAAAGAGATATGGGAATGAGTCAGAAATATGAATTTTGGAGGGAGAAAAAGTTTATTTACAAGGACAACCACCAACGGAGCATATTTATTTCATGACCTAACGAAATGATAAAAAAATTATTCGGTATGAGACACCTAATATGCACATGCAAATGTGTTTTGATCCCTGGTGGAAGTATACCAATATAGACACTAACACATGTACAATCACAACACATATACGTAAACATAGTACAACACAACGAATACACATCACGATACAATGACTACATAATACACATGACACAGTACCACATGTAAAAACCACAACATTTACAACATGTACAACATGTACACAACAACATTAATGCACATTCAAAGACCACACCGTCTCTATCGGGTGTTCTTTCCTCTAGTGTATTATCCATTCTTGTCATAGAATTTCACAGATCACACTGGTGTTATTTCTCTAATGTATCCTTCAGCATCGCCTGCCATAACATAAACATAGGCATAGTTTAATCACATAATATCAAATCATATCCACATGATACCAACTTCATAGATCTACCAGGCCTACCATGCCCACTTGATTCCTCCTAATCTAGTAACCTATTCATGCCATTCACTTGCATAAGAAATCATTCCTCCTCAAGAACAATCCCTGACAACCCTATCATACAATGGCACACACACACACACACACACACACACACATAAACATTAGCATAAAATTTATCGCAACACAAATACTAGATATCATAGGTTCAAGGTTAAGAGAACTCCCTTTAGCCATGCACAACATGCACAATGTTGAGAAAAATAATTCCCAACATAGACAATGAATCAGACACCTCATATCCATTCAATTTACATTTCTTTTTACCTTTGGCATGGTTGTCATGCCATTGTCCATTTATCCCAATGGACCTAACCAGTCCAACTAGTTGTCATATTCTTGCCTTCGGTTGCTATTATTCATAGAACAGGCTTCAGTTGGGTCTTCTATAACCTATTAGGTTCCTTTTAGATCTCCCCTAGCTCCATCAACTTTCCTCTTCCCCCAAAAAATTCTTAAGACCCTAAAAACATAAAGAAAAAGAAGAAAACAATAAGAAAACCATGAAAAACCAACATCAATATGACACCACAAACAAAGTGGCACGGCCATGCACCAGACACAACCAAAACTACAAATCAAGTGCTAAAAAGTCACAAAATACTGAAATCACAATACTAGCAACATATGCCATGAATCAACCCCATGGCTTCCCAGTGCTTCCAAGGAAAATCTCAACTCGAGCCTTCTTCAAGACTTCAAGGCAGTATCTTTTGCCATGAAATTTCCTGTATCATACTGCCATATACACATAACTATCAGTGCATAACTAAATATAAAATATATCAGTTACCTTACCTTATTGTACCCAACACACTGACTTGTAACTGAACACATACATATATCATCTCTCAAGGGAGTCCAAGGTTAAGAAGATTTCCTGTATTCATGCAAAGCACTCATTCGTTTGGAATTGTGGTTTCCAAAAATAGCCAAATGAATTATCAATCAATTCCTTTCTTTCACCTTTTTTTTCTTTGCTGCAATTTAGTCTTATTAGGTGCTACCACATCACCCAACTGTTATTTATATATAAACAAATCAACTATTACCTTTCATACTAATATCAAATATGTTTCCTTACAACTGTTCACACATGTCAATCACATGGTCCAAAGATCAAGACATCATGTCTATTAATTTGAAATCAACCTTTACCAAGACTAACAACAATGTCATAATCTTCAATCAACTCACATTCATTAGTCATGATACTACAACTATCACCCACTTGCACTCAAGTGCATATCATTTGTCTTAACACATATTGTGTTAGTACAACCATCTTAAAAAAATATCGTTCCTACATGCAACATTATAGACACATACTCATATCATGTAATTAATCAAAAATTCAAACAACCTATAAACATAACCCTTACTATCCATGGTCCACACTAAGGTAGAAGGAGGTAGCTACTATAATGGCCTGATCTCCAAAGTTGTATTAAATTTAACCACACTTTCCAAAACCTGATTTTCATTTCTCATACACTTTGTACTTGAAAGCATGCCACATTTTGATTATGTATATTTCACATTAGGCGTCTAAGGGGATTCATGTGAACTGTAGTCCACTACTTT
This sequence comes from Pinus albicaulis, assembly GCA_034641835.2. Taxonomy (NCBI): domain Eukaryota; kingdom Viridiplantae; phylum Streptophyta; class Pinopsida; order Pinales; family Pinaceae; genus Pinus; species Pinus albicaulis. The sequence continues at coordinate 54,607 of JAXQQM020093026.1, read as the reverse complement.
TCTCTTCATCCCTGATCTTCTATTTCCTGTAGACATACCATGTTAGATAAACCAAATATAAGACATAACCAAAACCATACCTTAGTGTATCTCCGAGGAGGCTATCACATCTGCACAAGTCAATCCAGATTAGTATGACACAATATCTCAAGTATATAGACTCATAACTGAATATCATAACCATAACCATCTGCACAGGCCAATACGGATCAACATGATATATATAACATCATCTTAGTTGCAATGACCATAATCATCATGTGCATGAACACAATGCATACAACAATAAGTTACTACCATGTATGACTAACTGATGCATGTGCATATGAACACACTGATTAACTAGAGTTTATCATGGATGTAACCAAAAAAATAATAGAATGAAAGACATGTATATAGCCACAATGCATACAACAACAATTAACCATCATACCTACATGCCAAACATACAAATCTATATGACGATCTAATTTTTACCCCGACGTCCAGTATTGCAACCTCTCTCTGATACCAATTTGTAATATTGCCACCCCACATTTACTTGCTTTTACAATCCCTTCGAGCAAATGTGAATCAGAGTGCTACTATGACATGACCTGACCTCCTAGTTCCAAATAAGGAAGTGGGCCCTACAACTGATACTTACTAACCAGAAACTGACATCTTACAAGGACTATAGATCACGCAGGAGCTAAAGAAACACCCCAGCTGGTCAATCCCTGAGTTGGAACCATTTTTCCATGAGTTAAGCCTATAACCACACCCTTGACACAACCTGCATGTGGTTGTGAGCCTCCAACCACACACACAAGCCTTCCTCCATGCAGTTATGACCCCCAAATATTCAGTTCATAGCATGTGGTTATGGGATCTGAGCCACTTTTTTAGGCCAACCTCCAGACCACAACCTAAACCTCCTATAAAATTCCAAAAAAATATTTAACATGAAAACATTGTTAATCATTCAAACTTGAATAATAAACTTGACCTATACTGCTTAGAACACACCATAAATTCCGTCAAACTCATGGTAAACATGTAAGATACATGTCATGAATGCATATCTAAGTGTAAATATTTTTACTTTAGTTGAAAATCACTGAGAAGGTCTAATTCCCTCTCAAGTAGCTGCAACAAGACTTGTTATCCCATGCATTCATCAACCATTCATCAACTTATCAAAGCATAACAAGAGACATAATTAGAACATATTATAGAACCATGCTTATAACCAACATATAACTAGAATATTAACCATGACAGAACAACCATCAAATCCACATAATAACAATTACAAATGCTCATAAATCACAATAGTAAAATAACTCTTATTAACATATGAAAAATCCAACCAAGTCAGGGACTTCCACTTACCACCCAACCATAGATTGAGCATAACCAAATATTTCATTCATCCAATCACCCTCATACCATATTATGAGCATGAATGTGGGATCTCATGGGAGAAATAAAAACATGAACAACCAAGGGAACCCATAGGTTAAATCACCTCCACCCTTAAACTACCATGATCTCGCCAAAACTAGTCAAGAGATGAAAAAACCAAAAAAAATATTAGATGCCTCAGAATTCATTCACCATCCATTGAGGAATTTTCCTCTCTCCACCCACCTATCGAGGGCTTCCCAGAGAATACCATCTCCACCCCCAACCCTTGGGAATTTTCCTGAGACCACCTCACTCGGATCCAAAACCTTCCGGCAATCCAAATCTCAACCAAGAAATAAATCCCATCACACCATGGTTATCCAATAAATAGAAAGGCAAGGCTAAAGCCACTGTCAAACACAACAAAACCCATGCCAGTGAAAACAAATTAATCAAATAAACAAATTCATGTACGATGCATTCACACCTTTGCTATGAAATCACACGTGAAACCTGTTACTTGCAAAATCCTCCTATTGAAGTTGTTGATCTAACGTTATCCTCTCTTTCCTTGATTGTCATTTTCCTTCCTTTAATTACTTGTTTTCTCCTCTTGGTGCTCTTCTCTCTTTCTCTCGCTTGACCCAATCTAAAACTGACAAAATTTGTGAACTAGTTCTCTAAAGCCTTTTTATTATTGATGTCTCTATTTTCATCATTTTCCTTCTAATTTTCCTCTAATGTAAATTTATCTCTTCACCTTCCTTTTCTCCTATTTTCCTTTATTTTCGTAAATAAGTGTCAATTAATGCCTCTTTGCCTTCGCCAATGCCTTTTCCAATTTACATAGCCATAAATAAACCAAAATTGACCCCTATTGTGATGTTTTCCCCACCATTCATCTTGGAATATGTGTCCCATAACCTTGGTCTTGTTTTTATTTACATGGAAACTTAATGTGGGGTTGTTACAAACTCCTCCCCCTTAGGGGAACACTGTCCTCAGTGATTATTGATGCTTGTGAATATTAATGCATTGAAAGCAAAACATACTACCTATGGAGCTTTATAACACAACTCGTTGCAGTATTAACAATGACCATTGTTTAAAACATAACAAAGATATCGTTTACTAGAAATTTATAACACAACTTATTACTGTATTTAAAATAACAACCACATATAATTTTCCACATCTGATTCAACCAACAAGTAATCATACTATCTATGGAGTTTTATAAATCCAACTGAACATAATATTCACAATAATATACACATGCACACATATGCACATTTTCATTAACCAACAAATAAAAGGATACAATGCATGCATCAACAACAAGGGAATCCAGAGGCTCATACCTCCACCCTCAAGTAATACCAGGATTCACCTCCTTCATAGGAAGTCCAGAATCCACTACCAAATTCAAACATGCATCCAATGTCCAACGCTACGATCCTTCCACTACATGTTCCCTTAATTAATAGTTATCGACTCATTTTTCTAAGGCACACTCTCAGTGTATTTCCGATTCCATATGGAAATGATAATGACCAAAACAAATCCATTCCCTGAACTTCCCTTCTGTGATACACATTCCCTTGGGAAATACGGCCTTCCCCTTCTGGGCAATCACTCACCTTTTAAGTTCCCTTAACATCCCCTTCTCTAATACACAACCCCTGGAGCGATCCATCCCTTGGAAAGGTTTCCTTGCATCAGAAGGTCCAAAAACCAAGGCATATCCATAGCCTCAAAACCATCATACTGGCCATATCATGATCATGGAAATTAAGGGACACTATTATGTGTTACTGTCCCATAATGGCCTTGCTCCTGAAGTGATTTACTAGAATACTAATTCATGTTCCAATTTCTTTTTTTGTTGCTACTATTTCTTGCAGTCAGGTTCAACCATCGAAACCGAAAATGTCCATGCTTTCCTATACCAAGCACATAATTTCCATTGGACCAAAAAGGAATTGGAATAAATTCTAATCATTCCTCATCAGTGGCCTATCAATAAGGTACACTTGCAATTCTATTCACTTCCTGTCAAAAATCAAATTATCTCTTTGATCAAATCATCGTGTATAAACATATCACATCCGGTTAGCTCAAAATGAAACTATCATAACTAAGAATCGTAAATCACATGCAATTATCATAAAACAGAATCATAGATCACATGCATAATTAAAACTGAAATAAAATACTTATACTTATCTTTCTAATGATTCTTTTCTTCTGCCTTTGTTCTTTGTACTTTCCGTACACACACTGAATCGATTTCCAAACCCGGCAAGCACCCAATGCCTTCTCTTCAAATAAATAAGGGAATATAAAGATTATACAACCTCCTCCCTCAATATCAACAACAAGGGAATCCAAAGACTAAACTACATCAACCCTCAATATCAACAACAAGGAAATCCAGAGACTAAATTGCATCAACCCTCAATATCAGCAACAAGGGCATCCAGAGACTAAACTTCCTCAACCCTCAATATCAGCAATAAGGGCATCGAAATAATAAATTGCTTCAACCTTCAATATTAGCAAGATGGGCATCTAGAGACTAAACAGCCTCAACACTCAATATCAACAATAAGGACATCCATAAATTAAACTGCCTCAACCCTCAACATCAACAACAACAGCCTAGAAAGTCCCTTACCTTCCTGTCCCTTCACATTGTACAACACATACACTTACACAGTGCACAACACAACACATACACCCACACCTGGTGTACAACACCACACATACACCTACACCCAATGTGCAATCACAACACATATACGTACACATAGTACAACACAACGAATACACATCATGATACAACAACTACACAATACACATCGCACATTACCACATGTACAACATGTACACAACAATATTGCACATCCAGAGACCATCGTGCCTCTACTAGGCATTCTTTCCTCTAGTGTATTATCCATGCTTGTCCCAACATTTTGCAAATCACACTGTGTTCATTATGTTTATATATCCTTCAACATTTCTTGCAATAACATAAACATAAGCATAATATAAGCACATAATATCAAATCATATCCACATGATACTAACCTCATAGATCTATCAGGTCTACCCTTCCCACTTAATTCCTCATAAACCATGAACCTCTTCATGTCATTCACCTACATAAGCAATCATTCCTCCACAAGAATGATCCCTAACAATGTTACCTTTCTCATAATTGTCTTGTCATTGTTCATTTATCTCAATGGAACCAACCAACCCAACTAGTTGTCATATTCTTTCCTTCAACTTCCCTTATTCATGCACAAGGATTCATTTGGGTCTTACATTACTTGTTGGGTGCTTTTCAACTCTCTCTGAGCTCCATTAACTTTCCTCTTCCCCCAACCAATTCTCAAGACCCTCAAAACATAAAAGGAAATAACAAGAAACAAACAAGAAGAAAACCATGAAAAACCAATAACAATACGACACCATAAACAAAGTGGCATGACCATGCACCAGACACAATGAAAAATACAAATCAAGCATAAACAAATAAAAAAATACCGAAAGGAAAATACTAGCAACAAACACCATGACTCAACCCCATGGCTTCGTAGTTCTTCCAAGGAAAATCTCAACTCGAGCCTTCTTCAAGATTTCATGGAAGTTTCTTTTGCCATGAAATTCCCTGCAATTGTTAGTAAATAAATAAATATACAATATACAAGTTACTTTACATTATTGTATCTAACACGCTAACTTGTAACTAAACATGTACATATACCATCTCTCAAGGGACTTCAATTCCTTGACGAATCCAGCCATAACTAGAATCCAATTGTTATACTTGACAAATACATGTTCACGAATAGATCACATATCCACATAATTTCATACAAAGTCAAGGTTAAGAAGACTTCTTGTATTCATGCAAATCACTCATTCATTTGGAGTTGTGGTTTCCAAACATATCCAAAATAATTCTCACTCAATTCCTTTCTTTTACCTTTTTCCTTTCTACAATTGAGTCTTATTAGGTGATATCACATCACCCAGCTGTCAGTTGTATATAAAAAAATCAATTGTTACCTTGTCATACTAATACCAAGCACGTTGCCTTGAAATTGTTCACACATGTCAGTCACATGTTCCAAATATCAAGGCATCGTGTCTATTAATTTTAAACCGACCTTTACTAAAACTAATAACCATGTCATAATATCCAATCAACCCATAGTCATTAGTTATGATACTACAACTATCACCCACTTGCACTGAAGTGAATATTAGTTATCTCAACACATATTGTGTTAGTACAATTGTCTTAAAAAAAGATCATTCCTTCATGCAATATTATAGACACATACTCATATCATGCAATTAATCAAACATTCAAACAACTTGTGAACATAACCCTTACTTTCCATTGTCCACACTAAGATAGAAGGAGGTAGCTACTATAATGGCCAAATCTCCAAAGTGTAATGTCCCCTAATAATAATAATAATAATAAATAATAAATAAATAATAAGTCAGTAATAAAAAATACATAATAAATAATGAAGAGAATATAATAATAATAAATTAATTAAATTAAATAATAAAATGGAGTTCTAAATAAATATATATAAAAGTAAACTATAAATGAAGTATTAGTAGTGACTCCTAGTATTGGTGGTAGCCTCTTAATTGCAATGAAAACTGATGTGACATATGTCATTGAGTGGGTTACATATTTTCAAATTTTGGGTGGATAAAATTGATTTATATATACAATAATATTTTTGTCCTATTTTAAAAAGAGTTGGACAAATCAACCTCTCCTCTAACACACGACTCTTTAAAATAACCCACTTTTTGTGTTTTATCAAATTTATTATTTTAACACACATATATTGAACATTAGATATATGTATTATTAGTATAATTTAATCAATATCAATGACAACGTGAGGTAATTAATGTGAGGTTATGCAAAGGAAGTTTGAATATAGGTATGTTAAAATATATTTTTAATAAATATAGAAAATGAAAGTTAAAGATAATTTTTTAGATAAAAATAATAAGTGAGTTGACTAAATATATGATTGTAGACCCCAATCGAGGTGTGGGGAGGTCTCAAATACTAACGCGGAATGATTAAGGTAGTTAAGTCAAGGTTGTCTAACGGGCATACCATCCTGGCCGAGGGAAAGTAGCATGGTATTGTTGGCGAGCGAGGCTACATGCGAAGAGGGGGGTGCTCCTTTCAAGGAAGACTTCACGTAAAGGAGAGGGATAAACAAGTGGAATAAACCACAGGGATTAAATTTATTTTGTCTGGTTCCTTGCATGCATAGTGAGGAAGGTGGTGAAGAAGTGTGCTACAGGGGCTGGAGGGGTATAACTCGACTTCTGAATCTTGCGACAATGCTACGAGGCTCAAGGGTATTAAAATCTCTATATTTCTCCAATTCCCCTACAAATGGATCAAGTTAGGGGTTGTGTGATGTATGTTGTTAATAGGGTGAATGGTATGCGAAGCAGTGTTTGGTTACATGGTTGGGAGTTTGGGGATATTAGAGGCGGTAATTTAGGCATATGTTAGTTTATTTCTATCTTGTTTGGGATTATCCTATATAATATGGGGAATGGGGATACACATAGGAGCTTAACGGGTTGGGCCGATGAGGAAAAGCCCAGGTTGACCACAAGAAATTTAGGAAGGAGAATTGAATTTATGAATTTGACAGGTCATTGAGATTCCAAGGTTGGTGATTATTTCTACTGGGTGCATGGCATCGGTAAGGGAGGAGGATATGCCTCTAAAGGAATATCTCCATACATACCTGGGTTCTATGCTAAGGAGGAGGGGTCCAGATCATAGTCGGGAGGGTATGCGCATATTCAGGTTGGTCGAGATCAACCTGGGAGACCTCTGCACGGTTTGTGGGGTCAGGGAGTCATGTCAGTCAATTGTATAGTCCTTGCAATGAACTATCAATGTTGTGTTCTGTGAAAACTCGCTATGTCTTTATGACAGCCTCCGGAAAGTGTATCAAGATCTCTGATGGAAAGACATGGGCCCTCAGAATGTTAGAGTCTCCAACTACGACCGGGTAGTGTCAAATGGTGTGAGCAAAGGTTGTGAAGGAGGAAGTGGGAGGGGGGAACAGACGACAGACCTGGAAAAAAGGCTAGCAGAAGGAAAAAGGTGAGACATCCACATGGGTTCCTAGACGGTCGGGGCGTAAGCCTCAGGCTGACCGCATTGCATATGCAGCCCTCTTGTACATTTAGGAAAATATCGTCTCAAGTGAGGAGTATTATTGCCAAATGGGAGGAAGTGCTCACCTGTGAAGCTGAGGAGGAGGGAATAATTCTCGAAGGAGAAATGATAGTTCCCAATCCAGGCAACACCAGAGGCAGAGTTTCCCAATATCAGCAAACTCTGAAATTATATTGGCGAATGAAGCACTTGGTGGAAAAATTCATCATGTAAACCACTGAGTTCATGCAATTAGATCCTGAAATGTAGGAAATTCAGAAGGATTTTCAGTTATTGCAATTCCAAGTCCAGCATCAGAACGCCCAACTAAATAGAATTGAGAAGTTCCTGAAGAATCTGCAGCAATCGAAGATGCATGAGTCCAGTGCTAAATACCTGACACTAGTTGACTCCTCAAAAGGCTGAGTTGGTTGTAGTCTTGTTGTCTTTACTATTTATGTTTATCTATGTTTATGTTTCTATTGTTGAATTATGTAAGTAGTAGGCTTGTGTCTGGTTTGTCAAACTATGTCAAAGTCACCAACATCACGGATTTAAAAGCCGAGTATGCTAGACTGAAAGTTTTTTTTTTTGGATGGCCTACAATGCCTTCTGATTTCCAACAGATCTAGTTTCCCAGCAGGGTAGATTGAGGCCACCGAAGAGGTTATATCATGTAATCAGCCCTTTTGAAAATCAATGAAATAATAGGTACTACTCAGCTTACAGATACACACACACACACACACACACGCACACACACACACACACACACACACACGCACACACACACACACACACACAGATATATATATATATATATATATATATATATATATATATATATATATATATATATATATATATATATATATATATATATGATTGTAGAGAGAAATTTTATAAATTATTTTTGGAAAATTATATATATCTTAACTATTGATAATTGAAAAATTATTAAGTTGTGAATTTTATGGATGATTTATAATCATTGAGTGAGATTTTGAATATAGTTAGTAATAATATTTGGAATGTGCATAGTCATTGTTAGAATCTAATAAGAATTTTGAATGTTTACTAAAGATAAAGGAAAATAATTTCATTTGCTTTGTGGAAAAATAAATTAGATAATCATAGAAACAAATTGAAGTGTATATAGTTGCAATTTCAATTAAATTTAAAACACATTTTGAAGCATTAACAATGTTTAAATTTCATGATTATTGATTGTCTTGTTATATGGCCACAAAGCACCATTTTGTGTAAGTGAACTTTTGTATAAATGTAGCACTGGAAGTGATGTGGAATTCAACTTGGTTCGATATGGGGGAATCATGGTTCCTAAGCGTCGAAGACAAACCCAAGTCACCCCTAATGTGGAAACCCCACCTCCTGTCACTACAAATATTGGAACCCCAACTGAGAAAGCTATATTGCGTTCCCTTGGAGAAATGACAAACATCTTTAAGGATTGGGTCAAAAGCCAAGGTCAAGGTCAAAGAAATGATCCAGGTTAAGGAGGGGAGTTAGAACAAAAACAAAGGCAAGACTTAAATTATCAATTCAATGCCGAACATAGACAAACAAACCTCGATATTATGAAAGAAGTCTGAAAATCCAAATTACCATATTTCACATGTTAAGATGAGGGTTCAAATATGAAAGCATGGGTAATCGATGTCAAGAGAGAACTTAGCTCTAAGGCATATAATTCAAGGGAAAATACCAAAATAACAATGAGTATACTAAAAGGAGAAGCTTTATTATGGTGGGTAAATTAAGAAACAAAGATGCAAGTCACCCCATTGCAAGTTACTTGGGAAATTTTTGAGAAAGCCTTTAGGAGTACAAACACCAACAAATAGGGGCTTTCCATGTAGTGTGATAGAATGTTAGATCTATTGAAGACTGCGAAGTTGAATTCTATTTGTTGGTCCATCATGTGGACTATATGGCAGATGATGAATGCCAAGATGAAATATTTTTACATGGGCTTGATCCTTTGGTTCAAGCAAAAGTCACCATGTGGAAACCCACCACTATGGCAACAACCACTAGTTTAGTCAAACAAGTCCTTGGGACTTAAATATGAAAAATAAAATGGTGGATGATGGAAATACAAAGAATTAACACCCCACGAAAAGGGTAAATAGATAAGGGGGGCACCCATATGGATTCCAGGGAAGAAGAAGCAATGTTTCCTAGATTTCTAGTGAAAATTTTCGGTTGCCTCGAGGAGGATGTAGGGGTAAACCTTACTTAATAAGAATTAATGATAGGGGTAGAGGATTTGGTGGGTAAGGAAAAGGAAAAAGTGAGAATCGAGGTCAAGCAAAATTTTGGGAATTTGGAGTTCCACATTATAGAAGGGATTGTATGAGGTATCAAGTAGGGATTAAACAACAGGGAAATAAAGAAAAAATGGGAATACCATAGAACCCACATCAAATTCATGCTGCCATAAACAATATCTAGGGTGAGCACCAAGCCACAACTGTGGAGTCCATGAGTATGATAAAATACATTCCTCTATTTGTGTTAATTGATTCAGTTCCAATGATATTTTTATTTCTCCTTAAAAATTTCTTAGATGAGGATTATCACCTCATGATAAAAGTAACTTTAGAATGGTAGAAATGGCATCATGCTCTCAACAATAATTAGGATCATTGGTAAAGGATTTCATTGTTAAATTTAGGGAATGTGAACCTGTATAACATAGCTTTAGGGACATATGACTTAATTGTAGGAATGGATTGGCTTGAATCTCATCAAGCTATAATGGATTGATATAATCAGACAATTCTCTTCAAAAATGGTCATGGAGAACCCACAACAATTGAGGAAATTAAACGTAATGTTGCCACATATCATCCAAGAAGGTTAATAAGTGTATGAGGAAAGGATGATAGATTTATGCAGTAGAGATGGTTCGTGCCGACGGGAAGTCTTCCGATAAGTTTCACACACTACTTTCTGAATTTGTAGATGTATTTCCTCCACAGTTACCAGTCTTGCCTCCTGTTTGAGAAATTGATTTTTCCATTTCCTTGAAACCAGGAACAAAACCCATATCCAAAACACCTTATCGAATGAATATCCCGGAGCTTAATGAGTTGAGTATACAACTTAAATAATTTCTTGATCAAGGATTCATCTGACCCACTGTATCACCTTGGGGTGCGCCAATGATCTTTGTGAATAAAAATTATGGAACTCTTAGATTATGTATTGACTACCGAGATCTAAAAAAGACCACCATTCGAAACAGGTACCCCATGCCTCACATAAATGACCTCTTTCACCAACTAAAATGATATTTAGTATTTTCCAAGTTAGACTTATGGTCAGGATACCATCAACTAAGAATCAAAGGGGACATACCTAAGACAACATTCAGAACATGATATGGACACTATGATTTTATTGTTATGCCATTTAGTTTGACTAATGCCTCGACGACCTTCATGAACTTCATGAATGGTGTTTTCTGCAGATATCTGGATCATTTTGTTCAAGTTTTCTTGGATGGCATCCTCATTTATTCCTGTAATGAGAAGGAGCATCAAGAGCACTTCAGATTGGTACTTCAATGTCTTAGATAACATAAGCTATATGGGGAACTTACTAAGTGTTCTTTCTTTGAGAAGGAAATTAAATATCTATGTCATAACATTAGTGGGAAACACGTTGCATTAGATCGCAGCAAGATTGAAACTATAATGGATTGGCCTACTCCTAAGAATGTCAAATAAGTACACAAATTTATGGGTTTTGCGGGCTATTATAGAATATTTGTAGAAAGATTCTCATGGATATCCAGTCCCGTCACAAAACTCCAAAGGAAAGGGATTAAGTTTGAATGGAAAAGTGAGTGTGAGAGAGCATTTAATGAGCTAAAATTTTGAATAACAATTTCCCCAATATTAAAGGTGTGTGGCATGGACAAGGAATTTTATGTATGCAATGATGCATCAGGAGAAGGATTAGGTGCATACTTGATGCAGGATGGAGGGGTTATCGCTTATGCTTCATGTACACTCAAGACACATGCAATCAATTATGCCACACATGATCTAGAATTATTTGAATTTATAATGACCTTGAAACTATGGAGACACTATCTGATGGGGCGTCAATTTGAATTAAGAGCGAATCATAAAAGTCTTGATCATATCTTCACCCAAAACGAACTTAATGCTTGGCAACGACATTGGAGTGAGATAGTTAGTGAGTATGAATTTAGGATATCCTACATCAAGGGAAAATAAAATAAGGTTGCAAATGTTTTAAGCAGGAGAACCAGAGTTCATTCAATACTATCATTGAAGATAGGCCTCAGAAGCTAGATTTTAAACCACCTAATAGGGGATCAACAATACCAACAATTAAAATTTTCCCTATAAGTGGGATGGATACACCTTAGAAAATGATGGATTTCTACGATATAAAGGTAAGATGTATGTGTGAGATGATGATGAACTTCAAGAATTAATAATGAAGGAAGCCCACCAAGCTCCATATGTTTCACATCCGGGAGTCCAGAAAATGTATTCATATTTAAAATAACTATTTTTCTGGAAAAGAATGAAAATATATATAATGCAATTCATGGCCTAATGTTTAGAATTTCAATAGGTTAAAGTTGACAATTTTCACCTTGCAGGTCTTTTACAACCCCATGATATACTAGAAACTAAGTGGGAAGTTGTTTCGATGGATTTTATTGGAGGCTTACCTATGAATTCCCAAAGACATGACTTCATTATGATCATTGTTGATAAATTAACTGAGAGTGCTCAATTCATTCCAATTAAGAGCATCTTTGAGGCACAAACTATTGCTCAAGTTTTCCTAAAATAAATAATTCATCATCATGGAGTGCCCCAAAAAATAATATCCTACAAAGATGCATGTTTTACTTCCATATTTTTGAAAATCCTTTTACAAGTTATGGGAACACAACTAAACTTCAGTATTTCATATCATCCAAAGACAGATGGGAAAATAGAGAGAGTAAACCAAGTATTAGAGGACATGCTAAGAATGTATGTAATGGATAATGTGGAAAATGTTGAAGTCGGGATTAAATTGAAAAGGGTCCAAAAGTTGAAAAACTCGATAAAGTCGGGAGTTTTTTGAAAAAGTCGGAAAAAAGTAGGCAAAATTAAAAAAATACAAAAAATATTCATTTTTGAAAAAAAATCCCATTTTTTTGGAAGAAATCCTGATTGTTTCAACAAAAAAAAAAAAAAAAAAAAATCATTAAAAAACTACCTCACTCAGGATTTTTTGGAAAAGCTCCTGATTTAATCCCAACTTTTTCAATTTAATCTCAACTTTTTCAATTGGGAAAAAATTGTCAAAAAGTCGGCTGATTAAATCGGCTAGTCCAAAAAATCAGATTTTGTCGATTTAATCATGACCTTTTGGTGACTTTTTCCACACTGGTCATGAATCAACAAAATAAATGGAAGAAATACCTTCCCTTAGTGGAATTTGCAAACAAAAATTGTTATCATAGTTCAATTCGGGAAGCTCCCTTTGAAGTCTTATATGGAAGACCATGTCTTACTCCATTGAGATGGGATCGATTAGAGGATCGAGTCATGTTGGGACTTGAAATGCTCCGAGAAATGGAATAAAAAATGGCTACACTTAAGAAGAGGCTAAAGGAAGCCAGGGATTGCCAGAAATGTTATGCAGATGCAAAGATAATTGATAGAATCTTTGAGGAAGGAAGCCAAGTTTTTATTAGAGTCAAGCCCTCTAAGAGTTCCTTCATATTTGGAAAGGGACAAAAGCTATCCCCTAAATTTTTTGGCCCATTTAAGATTCTGAAGAGGATCAGACTGATTGCTTATAAGCTCGAGTTGTCATTCCATCTAAGAGGGATGCATAATGTGTTTCACATTTATATGATTATTAAATATGTACCTGGCACATTCCATGTGTTGAAATTTGAGAAATTACAGGTTTCTGAGGAGGGAGTCCTTCAGGTCGAACCATTATGTATACTAGACTGTTGGGTTCGTCGACTCAGGAAACCTGAGTTTGAGCAAATCAAGGTATAGTGGGACCAATATAGCCCAGGGCTAGCTACCTGGGAAGATACATATGTTATTTTTAATGGCTTTCCTTATCTATTTGATTAAATTTTGTGGTGAACTTGATATGAGTGCATAACTTAGCTAAGGTAGATCCTTTTATGGAGGATCAAGATGATGCCTTATTTTTTAAATTTGATTGATACGTTTAAATCGTACATTATTATTTCGATTATTTTTTTAGTTAACTATTATGTCAAAATAGGATCGTTCAGTATAATTTTGGGATGAGGTTTCATGATATGATGATGCACATGTGGTTCTTATTTATATAGTTGTTATGATAATGATGTTGTATGCTTATGATGAAAATGATATGAATAGGGATTATTATGTTATGTTGAGGTATATTGGCATGTGGTTAATTTATTATGTGATGATATGTCTTTGAGGTTGAATGTTGATGTTATAACTGAGGAGGATATTATGATGTGAAGCATGCGGTAATTGTATATAGGTTTATGACATGCGGAATTTTGTGATAATAATGATGTTATGCTCTCATGATGACATGCAAGACTTGGCATGTGGATTATTTTCTATGATACTATGATGTTATAGCTAATGCATTGGATGTATGTTGAGATGTCGTGATTGACAGGAAATCTACAAATGGGCTGAGAGGATCAATTTATTTGATGATCTCGTGGGAGCCCATAATTGCGAGGGAGAATATGTAAGACGATATGTGTTGGGGACAAACTCAATCAGCACTACATATTCCAGTGGTTCCTTTGTCTTGTATAGCTCTTGATGGATATCTCTTAAAGGGATGTGGGACCATCTTGAGGAGGCCAAGTGCCTGATATTTTAGGCCAAGTGCCTGATATTAGATTGGGATGTCGAAGTCTGGTGGGGGTGTAAGGACTTTGATGCCTAGGGTTGTGCACCTTAGTGAGTGTGGAGGGAGTGGGCTAACGTTGCGAGATTCCTGGAGTTATTGAGCACTGGGACTGACTACCTACCTTGGGGCAGATGAGGTATAAGCGTTGGCACGAGCCTTGGGGCCAGCCATAGGCTAGGGTATAGAACGATGAGGCTTATGCCTGGTTCCGAAAGTGGGAAAAATGATATGGATTCCTTAGGATTTCCTGGGTGTTGTGGAAAATTTTGATGCCTACTAGTTATACTAGTTCAACAGAGGGTGTAGGGAAAACGTGAAGTAATAAATAACTAAATAAATAAAATTTTAAATGATTCAACTTAACTTTGAGACGAAGTTCCTTAAAGAGGGGGTATGTAATGTCCCCTAATAAAAATAATAAATAAATAATATAATATAATATTAAAATAAATAGTAATTAAATAATAAGTCAATAATAGTAAATACATAATAAATAATGAAGAGAATATAATAATAATAAATAAATAAATAATATAGTAAATAATAAACCAGAGTTTTAAATAAATATATAACAACGTAAATTTTGAAATGGGAATTATAAATTGAAAACGGGAATTCTAGCCAAAAAAAACCCCGAAAAATATGAAAACAACCCAAAAAAGAAAAGTGTGTATTCTAGAACGAGGTTTTTTTTGGGGGGGTTAATTTGCAACATTTTTTAAAAATTCCAGTAAAACCATTTTTCATGTGCCAAATAAATGGAAAAAACACACAAATGTTGGTGCTAGAATACCATTTTTATTTTCCCGATACAACTTCAACATATTTTTAGTAATGACGTTAAATATAAAATAATGAGATTTTAAACACATTAAAATTATAATAATTTTTATACATGTCATTTAACATTTAATATCATGACACTCAAAATCCCTAAAATTCTAAATGTTTTCAACCATAATGTTAAAGATAAAATATATTTCACAATTTTTCACCCATCGAATTAAAAAACATTAACTTTTCAACATATTTCAACCATGATATTATGAACAAATTATATGACTAAAATGCCCCAATGAAACATAAATGATTTCTCCAATTTATTGTTGCATTGTGAATATTTTAGACAAATGAATTCATCATAATTAAAACATATAACCCAAAAAAACATAAAAATGACTCATAACTTCATGTAAGATCATAAGGAAGTTAAAATTTCATTTTCATTGCTCAATGCAAACATCATTTATATCCATTGCCTTATACAATTATTCAAAATCACTCATATTTTCTTGCACAACATCAGAATTCACATCTTTAGATGAATGATTGGATGCAGATGAAGATGTTCCATATTCTTCTCTTTCATCAACTAGTGCCCCATCTGAGTCAACATGCATGCCCACCACTTGAGGTTTCAAAAATATTCTATATCTGTGACTGGGTTCAGCAGACTGCCATCTCAACATTGTTTCTTGTGGTAGAAACCTCTTAATAATCTCTTTCGTCCTAGAGCGAAGAGTTCCTCTCTTTGTTAAATTGAAGTCATCAACAAGTATGTAAGCTTCCTCCAATTTTAAGAGGCCTGTGCGGAGACAATTTTTATTTGTACCCTTTTTTTTCTCTTTCCGACCATTTTTTATCAACTACCATCTCTGTCTTGTACACACCATTGAATGGGTGTGTGTTTGTAGCATACCAATGTCCTTCAACACCCGTAACATATTCATTTTTTGTAATCACCTTTATAACCTTGGAAACCCAGAATGGATAGTCATGTGAATCTTCATGTGCTAAGACTGTGATCATGCAACCCTCCTTAATATCCTGTACTGAACCCCCGTAAAGGTCTTCGATAGCTTCATGTTGTGCACGAGATCTTCTAGAACCAATATACATTTCTCTTTCCTCCACCTGTGTAGAATTAATAATACCTTGTGATTATTGTTGTTCAAGAATATTTGTTTCCTCTTGTTCATTTGACACATTTTATGACCAAATAAATGGAGTCTTCAAAAGTATATCTTCATTTGCTAGTCTTGAAAGGATATCACTTTGATCATTGAAAAATGACTCCCACCAAACTGAATCAACAATATCAAAGTAATCATATGTATATCTAATGGTTTTTTTAATTTCTTCCAGGCATTCAGAATCATCTACATCTCTCTTTTTCCCACATTCATTATGAACTTCACCAACTGATTATAATAAAAATATATTCAACACAAATATTGGATGATATGGAATGAACTTCAAAAATTCCAAACCTGATGACGACGCCCATTCTGTAGTAGTTGAATACTTCTTGCCCCATATAATTGTTTTCCCATCAATTTGTTTAATACGAAATTGATGTTGGAAGCTAATGTCATTAAGTTGTTCAATGCATTTCTCCTCACCGTGCGATCCGAGAATAAACCTTCGCATGTCAACAGTTTCTTCTAACACATGAAAAATAGGATCTAGCATATATGATTTCTTAATACATTCAATTAATGATGGAAAGCTTCCAACATTCTTCCTCCTTAATGTTACTAAAAAATGACTGAACATCTGATCAATATGGTCGTAAGTGTGCCCAACAAGAAGGAAACCAATCTTTACCTTATGAAAAACTCTCAATTCAACAAGCATGTTTACATATCCAAAAACAATCTGATTTCTTTTTTTCACGACAAGTGTTGTCTAATTGTAGATACAAAATTTTAGGAATATTACCACCCCAATAAGAAATCACATCATAAATTATGTTTATTGTCAGATTTCCATCATTACGAATATTTGGAGCTGTGAAGTAAACTCTTGGCGACATTTTCCCATTGAAGACCATACAACCGACCAAGTGAAACTTGATAAAAATTTCCTCCTGTAAATTTTTGGGTGTGCGAACAAAATGTGGTAGAAGTGTTTTCTTTTGGTCCATACCATCAATTATCAAACCCAGATATTTATTTTGATTATCATAACACTTCTTTTGATGCTTGTAAAACTTTTTCCTTTCACTTGTTTTCTGTTCACGATGCTCTTGAAGGGCTTTAACAATGGAATATACACATAACATAAAATAAACCTATTAATAAATACATTTTCATAGTTGATCACTATATAATTTAAAAGAATAATGTTATGAATGTTTACCTATTTTTTCTCAAAATTTATCCATTTTTTATTTTAGAGAAGCACATGTACTGAAAACCCCTATTGTTGTCTTCTTAGGAATACGAACATTGTTGAATTCTCTCCTCCATATTTGCACTAAATATTGATATGTAATAAAACGACCATTTCCTTCAACACCTTCTTCATATTCCTTGTATAAGTTGTATATTTCCCTCTTGAGAAATTATCTGGAATATATATTTTATCTCTATTTGGCAAGCACTCTCCATGTTTTGAAAATAAGTCTTGCATCCATGACATTGTAGTGTTTGCTAGTGGCCGAAACTCTTGTTTATAATGAACTTTTGAATAATATGTAGGATCCTTTTCCAAATTATCTTGAATTATTGATAGACAAAAATTTCCAATTGAATGAATCGTTTTGAAATCCTTTCTACAAAGCAATAAAGACCCAATATGATAATCATAGCTTGCCAATGTAGGTTGCATGCACCCCACTAAATATGAATTCTACATGTTTTTATTCATTGACAAATAGTTCTTCCTTTTCGCCAAAGAAAATTTTAAATCCATATGTTTCAAGAAATCATTTTTACAATAGTCACTTGAAATGATCTCACTGATAGAACTTCTTCTCGTGAGATATTCTACTCTACCCCTTGTATAACTAGAACACCTTGGATTGATACGAAAATTTCTACTCCTACTCCTAGAAAAAATATTTGCTGACAACATATCCATTATTTCATCATTCTCTAAACAAGTATTTCCATGATCATTAGGAGGAATACTATTATTATTGTGATCATTTTCAATATAGTTAGGAAATTCACCACCATCATTGTTTTAAAAATATTAATTACCATCTTCGGTGGCATGAAAATTTTCAATGCCATCATCTATGGTTTTGAAATACTGAATTGGAGGATATTCTTCACCATATTTATCTTTCCCTTCATCACAACTACTCTCATAGTCCATAGGATTAGGACTATGTGGAAATTGCGATCCCCGATTTATTGGAAATTCTTCATCCTAACCTTCGTCATTGTTCCTCCCATAGTCCATATGATTATGAGTAAGTGGAAATTAAGACTCTAGATTTATTGGAAAATCTTCATCCTGCCCTTCATCACTGTTTCTCTCAAATTCCATAGGGTTAGGAGTAAGTGGAAAATGTGACGCTTTATTTATTGAAATTTTTTCATCCTGCCATTCATCACTATTTCTCTCATGTTCCTAAGGATTAGGAGTAAGTGGAAAATGTGACTATCTATCCACTGAAATGTTTTCATCCTGCCATTCATCACTATTGCTTTCATAGTCCTTAGGTTAGGACTAAGTGGAAAATGTGACTCTCTATCCACTGAAAATTTTTCATCTTTCCATTCATCACTATTGCTTTCATAGTCCTTAGGATTAGGAGTAAGTGGCAAATGTGACTCTTTATCCACTAAATTTTTTTCATTTGGCCATTCATCATTATTTCTCTCATAGTCCTTAGGATTAGGACTAAGTGGAACATGTGAATCTCTATCCATTGAAAATTTTACATCCTATCATTCATCACTATTTCTCTCAAAGTCCTTAGGATTAGGACTAAGAGGAAATTCTGAGCCTCTATTTTTTGGAAATTCTTCATCTTGGCATTCTCCATTGTTGCTCTCATAGTCCATAGGATTAGGACTAAGTGGACAATTTGACTCTCTATTCATCTGAAAATATTCATCCTTCACTTTTTCACTATTTCTCTCGTTATATTCATCAATATGAATAAAGTTGCTAGGTGATGAAGATGTTGATGTTTCATAAAAAGAAACTCCAGTATTAGAGGAATCCATAATATTCAAACAACAGATGTTGAATGATGCAAATGATCTCTCTCCCAATAAAAATATATAGCCGAAAGAATGAAATTTTCCCTCCAAATTTTTATTTCTACGACTTATTTGAAAATTAGTTACTAAAATATTCTCTTCAATATGGACCCTAATTTCGAATTAAATTCCCTACACATTTTTATTTTAATATTTTTTTTCAAACTAAAATATTTTTAATGAAATTATATAACATTTACTTCATTATAGATTTTATTTTTTTAATATTTTTAATAGTTTTTATCCCACATTTACCCCGCCGAAAAGAAATTTTGTTATTTCCGCTTTATAATAACTTTCATTGTCACTATTCCTCACATCACATCAATATTTCTCGAGGTTTTGTTTAAAATCTTGGAGCGATTTTCTAGAGCAGCGATATTGTCAACGAGAGATTCTCGCTTTTGAAAGGTTAGTTCCCCTTCTATTATTCTGAAAATTAGTAAATTGTTAAAATAAATAAGAAGTGAAGTTCAAATATCACTTAGTGAATATTTTAAACCCTTATAAATTTACCAGCATTTACCTTTATTTTTTTTTGGTAGGAACATCCCGATAACGATAGAAAACCAAATATTTTTTTAATCTAAAATTAAAAAAAAAAAAATAACATGGACATTGTGGGTGGGCCTGCTTGGGGGCAGCATGTGTTCATTTTGGCCCAGGTGGGCGCACCCACTGCCCCCTTGGGCAAGCAGGGGGCGTCGTGCTACGGGCGGGCATGCCCATGAGGCAACATCCACCCAAGCCCGATAGCACCTGAGGCAGGGGGGCCAATTCTCATAATCAACCTCTTGGGCATATAAAAAGAAAAAAAGAAAAAATTCTAATGGGATAGGGGAGAAAATGTAAAAAAAAATAAAAAAATTAAAGGAACTTGTTTTAAATTTAGGGGAGCTGATTTTATTATTAAAAATAAATAAATAAATAAATTAGGGGGGTTGGGGAGATAAAATGGAAAAAAATAAATAAATTTTGTTTTCTAGTTTCTGCTGGAGAAAAAATGTATATATATATATATATATATATATATATATATATATATATATATATATATATATATATATATATATATATATATATATATATATATATATATATATATAATAACTGGTTTTATATTTTCCGTATTTTGGATTAATCTATATTCATGGTAGACCTAGAGACGATGTACATGTTTCTGGTGTGTTTTAGTTTTTAAATTTTTTTTCGTTTGTTTTGTTTACGTAAGATATTTTCTTTTTGTGATTTACTAATTGATATGTAGATATATATTTTTGCAGGAAAATGGCATCAAGGAAGGTTTTTGTCGATCTTTCTGGACCAAATTCAACATTTACATCAACTAAAGCTACAGGTGGGCCTTCAAAACTCATTGTTGGACAAATGACACCTCAGTTAATTATGGAGATGTAGGAGATGACGGTACAAAATAAAATAAGTTGATTACATACTAGAAGAAATCAACAGAAGTGAATCGTTCAAAATATGCGTGGTTTCTGAAATATATAGAAGACGAAACTCTGCAATTATATCTATATGCTAGTAAGAATTTTGATGCTGAAAGTTATGACCTAGTGAGAAAAGTACTAGACCTATATATTCTTCCAAATACTGAAAATTTTTATATAATTTCAAAACTGCCCAAGTCACATGATAAAATTAGATATCATTTTAAATTGTCGATGTATAACACAGGGGAAGGTTCTTCAAAGATATGCAAACAAATCGTAAAAAATATTGCACAAAATATTGTAATTATTTTTATTTACACTTATTTGTTTTGTGTTATTCAAACTGTATCATTGTATTTTTAATAACTTAGTTAATATTTACATATTATATTTTGTTTTACAGTATTTTTCTAAGGGAATTTCAATTATTTTGGGGGGGAATCTATTATATAGAGTGATATATTATGAATCTTGTCGCCATTTTCCATGAACATGAAGAAGAAGATATGGGAAAGAAGCAAAAAATAATCCTTTATGATGCTACAAGATTATATCAAAGGGATCAATCTAGTAAAGGTAGAAATGTTAATTTTCAAAATGAGGAAGTTGAAGTTTAAGTTGAAGATGAATATGAAAAATGTGTTGTCATATCTGAGGATCGGGTTAGAACTGATGTTAGAAAGGAGAAGAGCCATAAAAAAAAAAGAAAAAAAAGAAAAAAAGAAAAAAGAAAAAAAAAGTCCAAGAATATCTCCCTTCTAGTTGATTATGGGGAGATTGTTTCGGTTGAAGAAAATATCATAACCAATAGGAGGAAGAAAAAAAAAATTCTCATTCTGAAAAAATCATGGAGAGTAGTGAAGGTCCTAGTGAAAATTCAAAAGGAAGCAGGGAAATAATTACACCAGGAGTTGATTTAAAGGATGGCGTTATTAAAACAAAACATAACTTTTCGACATCATTTGGCAAAGACAAATTCAATTGAGGGTGGTCGTCCATTTCAAATTAATGTCATTCAAGTATACAGGCCCGATGAAGGAAAATTCAAATGTCAAATTAGAAAGCCACACCTCTTGCATGCTCACAATTTGAAAACATTGATGAGGTAAAACCCTTTTGCACATGTGGATGCTTATTTTCTTCTTGTTTATCCAAGTCAAGTTCCTAACAAAGAATCATTTGAAAAGTCAAAATTTTTTGAATACAAATATTATGTACTTAGGGGCAACCATTTTTCGAAAGCTCAAATGAAATTGATAGAGGAATATTCCAATAACCCATGTTTTGAAACAATTAAAAGAATCATTTATGTTGGTTTAACCGATACAAAAGAAAAGCTATTGGCATGGGATCATAATTCATATAATGAGTTTAGGATGTCTATGAATTTCATTCAAAGGGTCAAGTTTATTCATAGTGAATTTGAAGAAAAATGTGGTGGTGATAATACAAAGGTTGATCATGGATTTCAGAAGGAATTTTGTATGGAAATCGGTTATCAAATTGAAGAAAAAATAAGTTCAAAGGGTGGAAAAGTAAATTATTAAATATTCAGAGGTATGGATAACATTTTCTAGTTTCCATTTAGAACTCGAGAGATATGGGAATTGATTTATCGTATTTTTGAGTTGTGGGAAAATGTTGGCATCAAAAGTCAGAAGGTCAAAAATTCTAAACCATTGATATGTACCAACAGTAAATCAGGTCCTGAAATGAAGCTCCTTCCAAAACATATGACTATCACACCTTCGAGATCAATTTAAGGAGTGAAGGATGAAACAAATTTCAAAACAATATTATCTCATGTAAATCAGGAGAATTATCAATGAAAGGAATGTCTGAGGAATTTCTAAAGTAAGTGTGTTATTTTTACTTATTTCTGGATTATAAGTTTCTGTTAAATATAATATATTGTTGTTGGTAGTATTTGTTATACATAACACTATATTAACATTGTTTACTTTATTTATTCAGTCACAAGGTTTATATGAGAATACAAGAACAAATGGTTAAATTCTTGAATGAAGATAGTTGGGATGATGTTGTACGCAACTACCCAAATTCAAGTTCTACATCAGTGCTAAAAGATTTTTATCTTTCATTTAAAAAGGTATGTTCATTCATACATTCATTTCTATTCATATGTATATTATTTTTATTTTATAAATTATACATATATTTGTTTATTTTATTAAAGATAAAGAAGGATGCAAATGGAACACCGAATAGTTTCAAAAGCTTTATTGAAAAAATTAAAATGGAAAGCATAAGAAAAAAACATCTTAGTGATGTTGAAATTGATCCCAATATTAATCATTTCATTTGGAATGGGCTCCACACTATCCAATATCAAATAATATCAAGTGATTGTGAAGACATTGCAAAAATCATACCTAAAAGGGATTATTCCCTAGTTATTGCAGATATTCCTCATGGTTTCAATATCCCAAACATTGAATATGATAGTGACCCTTATATTTATCAAACATTTAGTAGAGTGGTTGCGGGATTTCTAGAAGTCACAACATCACCATTTTGGAGATTTGTGACATTTCAGTCAGACACACAATTGGGGTCGTTATTATCAAGATTCAAGGGAAAAGCAAAGTCAAGGATGCAGCTTACATGGCAAGACGTTAAACAAATAATTTATGTACAAGTTAATTGAACTTTTACTATTTCATGTTACAGGCAAAAGAAAAATCTTATTTGTGGTGGAAATCAACCAATTATAAGTGACTATGAGTTCATTCATGTTGAAAGTTGGACAAAGGATGATAGCTATAAGCATATTCTTTTCAATCAAGTAGATGGAAAGAGTCATAGCCAAGTACTGGTCCATGATGATGTTGTAAAAAAACTAACATATGAAGATAAAGAAGCAAAAGGAGAGATAGTTAACATATATCAAAAACCATTGTCGTTGATTAACTATCTTTTAGATTTATGTTCAAATGAAGGAGATTGGATTTTGGATTTATTTTCAGGCTCAGGCTCGGGTAAGTTTTATTATATAAAAATGAATTTCACTATTTTTTATTTTTATTTTTTTTGTTTATACTAATTTAGTAATTTTTTTCTTGTATACTTGATGATTAGATACAACACTAGCATGTTGCTTACAAAAAGGAAGAAATTTTATTTCCATTGAAAAAGACCCAGTACAATGCAAATTTACTCTTCACAGAATTAATGCTTTTCAATTTCTACCGGATGCAATGAAAGAAGTTGGTTTGAGAAAAGGGGATTTTAATGAATCCCGTGTGGCAAAAAAAGCAAAGGGACCTCGACCACCATTATATGGAATGATTGGAAAGGTATACTTTGGGACGTTCGTAGACATCAAAGATCCATCCGAAGAGGAAAATGATGAAACTGAAGCCAATAATGAAAATATTGTGCAAGAGGACAATAATGAAACTCTTGAAGATGAAGAGTTTTTGTTACGTGATATTCTTGATTAATTTTTAGTTAAGCTTCCAAATGAAGCTCATTTTTTGTAACTATTAATAAGTTATACTTGTAATGTTTTGACTTTGACATTTTATGAGAATAAATAAGTATTCAATTTTTGTTATTATATTTTTAGTATTTGCATAATGTGATTTTCACTTCAGTTTTATGTGAATCATTTAGGTTTTGAAAAAAACTATAATTATTATTAACTTTTGACATAGAATTCACAAAAATTGCTAATTTTTATACTTTTTATTATTTTTACCTATAAAAATGGTTTATTTGACATGTCACTTTTAGCAAAAAAAAGACTCAAAATGTGATTTTTTCAGTTATATCTATATTCAAAATGTGTTTTTTTATTCAAATTATTAACAATTCTTGCTTTTTAGTGACAAATATGTCATGCACAATGAAATATTATTTAACAATATATAATTAGATAGAAGATTGAAACTTTAAAATTTTGACCTTTTTTTTTTTTTGACACTGCAAAAAATCAAATATCTCACTACAAAAAAAAAACCGACAAAATAAATACCTGAAAAACACTTAAAAAAAATATGTAAGTGAAGAGGAAGAAGACGAGTACCTCAAAAATTGTTAAATTTAGAAATATTAGCATTTAATAGATTAGAAAATTTTAAGTCAAAAAAAAGTCTTCTAAAAAAAGGGGATGATGTTGGCATCAACACTTTTCAAAATCAACATGAAAATCACTAACATTTTAAAAATAATGTCTATAATTGGTACATAAGAAAATTTAATGTGTGAAAAAATTAAGAGTATATTGAATCGACACTTTTCAAAATCAGACGATTTTTTGCTACCTAAAAAAAATTGGTACTTGTTTTTGTTCTTGTTTCAAAGTTTAAATTGTTATATATATAAGTAAACTATAAAAATAGTTAAAATAAGTGAAGTTAACAAGAAGTAAAATGGAATAAAATAAGAAAAAGTTAAACTAAGAAAATTATAAAAATAGTTAAAATAAGTAAAGTTAGCAAAAAGTAAAAAAGAATAAAATAAGAAAGAGTTAAATTAAGAGAAACATTAAATTAAGTAAAACTTAAAAAAAGGAATAAATGTTGCATGTTGACACATGGAATGTGTGCATGCAGACCCCTTTCCATTGTTTGATCTTTTTGATGTACGATGAGGAAGATCAGATTCATCATTCCTTCATGCATTATCTTGGGAGAAAAGTGTTGTGAGACTAAGGATTCCTTGGTAGTAGTACGTTCATTGAGGGCTCGAGGGTGGCCAACTGTAGAAACATTATGTGCAGTTAAGCCTACGGTTGGGTGGAGAGTCGTCCCCTAAATGTTTGTCGCGGTTAGCAGAATTCAAAGAGCATTCAACTCCATAAAGCACAAGTAAGGAATATTGTCGATACAGGTAAGTTGTTTCTACTCATGTTTTTGAAAATTATATGTTAAATAGTTAAATAATTGGGTGTTGATTATTAATCATATAATTTGATGTAATTATTTGTATATTTTAAATCAGGGTTATTGCAAAAAGCTCTACTAAATTTAACCACACTTGCCAGAACTTGATTTTCATTTCTCATACATTTTGTACCTAAAAGCATGCCACATTTCCATTCTTTGTATTTCACATCAGACCTTTAAGGGGAGTCATGTGAACTGTAGTCCACTACTCTACTCTGCATTCCCAATATTCTATTTCCTGGAAGCATACCATGTTAGATAAACTAAATAGAAGACATAATAAAAACCATATCTTAGTGTATCTTAGGGGAGGCTATCACATCTGCACAAGTCAGTCCAGATTAGTACAACACAACATCGCAAGAATATCGAATCATACTTGAATATCATAACCATAACCATATGCATGGGCCAATCCAGATTAGCACGATACATATAACATCAAGATCTTAGTTGCAATGGACATAATCATCATGAGTATGACCACAATGCATATAAAAAGTCACTACCATGTATGACTAACTAACACACATGCATATGATTGTACTGATTAAATAGCATCTATAATGGATGTAACCACAATAATAATAGAATGGAAAACATACATATAACCACAATGCATATAACAACCATTAACCTCACACCTGCATCCCAAACATGAAAACATGTATGACAATCTGCTTTTTACCCCGAGGTTGAGTGTTGCAACCTTGCTCTGATACCGATTTGTAATGTTGCAAACACACATATAACCACTTTTACAAGCCCTTTAGATAAATTTGAAGTGGAGTGCCACTATGACATGGCCCTACCTCCTAGTTCCAATTAAGGAAGTGGGGCCTACAACTAAGTCTTATTGACCACAAACTGACATCCTATAGGGACTACAGATCACGTAGGAGCTGAAGAAACACCCCAAGTGGTCAATCCCTAAGCTGGAATCCTTTTTCCCTGACTTAGGCCTATAACCACACCCTTGACACTTCCTGCATATAGTTTTGAGCCTCCAACTGTTGAAAAGTGTAACTAGGTCGGTCTTCATGTTGACTATGTAATTATGTATTTATGTAAAGAAGAAGACAAAGATGATAAAATGTATTTTTGGTGAACTTGCTTCATGGGTTTCATGAGCAAGATTTTATTATGTAGATATACTTCTTCTTGATTTCTATTAGGTTTTTTTCGTATAGGATTAAATAGAATTAAGTGTCTCAAACATGAAGGATCTAGTCTAGGAATATGTGCTCCAAGACCTTATGGAAGAAGCTCACAATAGCACTCAAATAATGATGGAATTAAAGCTTTAAAAGAAGTGAAGAAATACCTCATAAATAGTGGAATAAACTCTGTGAAAGTCGGCCTAAATATTGGTTGAATGGTCAGCCTAAAAGCTAGCCTTGGCACTATATAAATAGCACATGTTCTGCAGCCATTTGGACAAGAAGAGTACAGACCTGTCTGAGTAAAAAAAAATTAGATTGCATTGAACCTACAGTGGACCTATCTCTGAACAAGAATGTGGACACCTCCAACAAGATAAAGTGAATAAAAGACAACATATAAGTGCAGATAAGGGACAGTAAAAAGTGTGGATCTGAAACAGAGGTGCAGGACATGAATGCGGACATCACTGAAACATGAATGTGGACTTTACTGAAACATGAATGCGGAATTTACTGAAACATGAATGCGGAATTTACTGAAACATGAATGCGGATATTACTGAAACATATTGTAGATAAAAATATAGTATACATTGCTGATTTCAGGAGCTCTGTATAGGGTATAAAGTTCGGTCTCATCAAAGTTATTCAATAACTATAAAGCAAGGAAAGGGTTGCGGACATACAACTGATATTCTACATATTGAAGTGTGATTCCAGAACTAGGAAGAAGTTTTGTAAAAATAAATTTAAGGGCAGTCTGTTTGAAGGAAGAAGCTAATACAGTGAGTGCAAGAAGAAAGGCAAACCTTAAGGTGGGAGAAATTAAGGAAGGTCTCTAGTGCTGATGCAGAACTAAGAAAATTAGTGAACAGAATAGTCAAGGTTGAAGAAGCTGAATCAAGTTCTTGGAAGAATATCTAGGTCAAAGGTCTGAGTCTTGGTCATATTATTTTTCATTTGAAGATCTATAAGAAGAACTATTTGTGGGTTTTCCTCTCCAAGAGGGAGTGATTTTTCCGTGGCTATAGGAGCCTAAATTTTGTGTCTTGTGCATTTTGATAATTGACTTGATGAAAGATTAACTAAGCTAAAATAAGAGAAGACATAAGTAACACAAGCAATATCAGAAGTAATTATCAAGAAGAGAATTTGTATCAATCACCATCCCTCCAAATTCTCAACATGGTATCAGAGCTAAGATGTTGAACTCAAGGGCTACTTGACGAAGAGACACTTCGGGAAGAAAAACTCAAGGTTTGGGTGAAAAGTCAAAATCAGTTTGCAAGGAAGAATCTCAAGCTATTTTTAGTAAAGGATCAGTCTTTCAAGAAAACAAACTTTTCCATCAAATATTTACATTCAAGACAATGGTAGAAGAGGAAATCATATTTTAATGACATCCTTTATCATCAAGGATCCAAGATCACCTAGATTTAAGAATTCTATCTTAAAATAAGTTCCTAACCTCGTCATCAAGGAAGCTACTGAAGGAGAAAGTCACTCTCTTAAGCAAGTTTCTATGACTTCACCTAAATCTGTCAACATGAATTAATTTTTAGAAAGCAACAAATTGGTTGGGTTATCAAACTTAAATGCATGGAATAAAAGGACAGATCTCAAGCTAATTGAAAATTAAGTTATGGGCTTCATAGAAGGATATACAATTCAACCTCCAAAAGAAGACACTCTAGAGATCTGTCCTAGGATTCTTATAGAATCCATTCAAGACTCTCTCATTCCCTATGTATCAAAGCTAGAATCATCAAAATAAATTTATGATAAATTGGTGGTACTATTCTTGAAAGGTTCTACAAAGGAAATAATATCCCTGAGACAAAAACTATTCAAATTGAGAATATAAAAGGAAGGAATAACTTCATATCTGATGAATATTTTTGCTATACGAGAACAACTACTGAAGTTGGGAGAAGTAATGTCTTATAGAGAAATACTTGTTATGATACAAAATGTATTACCAAAAAAATGGAGAGGTTCCACTTCCAACATAGATGAGAGAGAATAAGCCATGCCATTCCAAATTCTAGGTAAGATAGAAGAATAAAGATTGAAAGAAGAGAATCAAGCCTTTGCTGCCATGTCTGGGAAGAAAGGAAGATTCAGTAAATTTGGTCCTCCAAATAAGAAGATAAATGTGGACAAAGCACGATGCTTTGGATGTAATGATCTTGGGAATTATAAACGAGATTGTCTTAAATTTAGAAAGGACAAGAGGAAAAAGGAAGAAGCCCATATCGAAGAAATAAGAGAAGAACCCAATGCAAATAAATATAATAAATAAGAAGTGAGGGATCTCAACTATGATTAGGATCTTCTTCTCCTTTAAGTGATTTCTCTTGGTTGTAAAATAATATGATAGGAAGAAATGTATATTATGGCATCGTGATAAAAGCATGATAGGAGCTCTCGGTGTAGCAGTTCCGGGGAAAACCTCTCTGATAACAATTATGATGGAAGGTAGTCATCAAGATCAAAGGTCATCACGGAAAAAAAATTATGGGATGTGATGACATATTGATGGAGCAGGCCAAGAGAATGAATCACTTCCTTCTAAATAAATTGCTATAGGATGACTCAAAGGAAAAAGGTATGAGGTATATATATATTTATAGGTTTACACTGGATGTTGTGAAGTCATGTCATATGGTTGCAGGTAATGAAATTATGTATTTAGAAGTATGATCTATGGAGTAGTATCTCTCAATGCATGGACAGATGAAATCAACATAATATATCTTCATGGAATATGAGGTGGTTGTATATGAACGCGAAACTATAAAAGTTGTAAATTCCTGGGAATAAAGAATGTGCAGAGAGAAAGAGATCATGAAATGCAACCATGTCAAGAGGCAATTATCATCCGGAATCCAAGAAGATGTGACTAAGAGATATCCTAGGGAAGATATGTAGACTCTGACAGAAGTATGGTAAAGAAGAAGACCCTTGGAAAAACATATCATTAGGAGATGTATCAATCTAAATAGAGGATGTTTATGTCTACAAGAAGATGTCATGGTGAAAGATCATCACTGAGGTAACCTTTTGTTTTAAAGGGTTCATATGTATATGTTTATCTGGATGAATTTTTTCAGGGTTGCTAATCATGAGAAAGGATACATGATCCTTGGTGATGACTTGAATGAAAGCAGCATGGCATAACGGTGGACCAAATGAGAAATATTGATGAATCACTTTCTGATAGTGGACATGACTCATGATTGAAAGTGATGGATGATTTGTGCCCTATGAAGCCAAACGTTGAAGATTACTCTATATCGAAATCCATAACATCAAGGGAAGGAATTATTCATGAGCAGTTGGATTGCTGCTGTAGGACGTTGGTTGAGAGGGAGCCTGGTGGTAAGTTTCTTACTTGGAAGAAACTAGAAATATGTCCTTCATGTATTAAGAGGGAGAGACGTATGTAATTATCTATTACATGTGTCGTGAACTAAACCAGGACTAACAGTAATAAGTCTTAGTGAAGGCCATGTGAAGAGAATGGATAGACACATCATTTTGGTCTTCACCTAGAAGACAAAATGGAGGGTTGGGTAATCATCTGGGATTCAATACTCTTTGAGAATGAGATAGGGCATTCAAGAGAAGAGTAGTCGTGGACCGATATTATTTGAGGGCTGGCTACCCAAGAGAAAAGTAGTCCAAGAATTTCATACTCTGGGAACACCTAGGTGGGGTATGTACCTTGGAGAGACAATGACTATATTGGTGCCTATTAGTCATGTGTCTCGCCAGCATTGTAGCCCATTGTCTCATTGAGAGATGGGGTTGTTAGTCAAGGCCTTGCACTAGGAAAATGTTGGTTGATATAATGTTATACAGATGCGATTACCAATCCGATTCTTCTTATGAGATTCTTCAGTTTGAAAGTAGCCATGTACCTGTATGAATACCTCCCTAGTTAAGAGCGAGTGTTGAAAAGTGTAACTAGGTCGGTCTTCTTGTTGACTATGTAATTATGTATTTATGTAAAGAAGAAGACAAAGATAATAAAATGTATTTTTGGTGTACTTGCTTCATGGGTTTCATGAGCAATATTGTATTATGTAGATATACATCTTCTTGATGTCTATTAGTTTTTTTTGTCTAGGATTAAATAGAATTAAGTGTCTCAAACATGAAGGATCTAGTCTAGGAATATGTGCTCCAAGACCTTGTGGGAGAAGCTCATAATAGCCCTCAAATAATGATGGAATTAAAGCTTTAAAAGTAGTGAATAAATACCTCATAAACGCTAGAATAAACTCTGTGAAAGTCAGCCTAAATATTGGTTGAAAGGTCGGCCTAAAATCTAATCTTGGCACTATATAAATAGCACATGTTTTGCAGCGATTTGGACAAGAAGATTGCAGATCTATTTGAGTCAAAAAAATGCGAATTGCATTGAACCTACAACGGACCTATCTCTAAAAAAGAATGTGAACACCTCCAAGAAGATAGTGTGGATAAAAGACAACATATAAGTGTGGATAAGGAACCGTAAAAACTGAGTATCTGAAACAGAGGTGTAGGACATGAATGCAGACATCACTGAAGCATGAATGCGGACTTTACTAAAACATGAAAGCGGACTTTACTGAAACATGAATGCAGATATCACTGAAACATATTGTAGATAAAAAGACAGTATACAATGCTGATTTTAGGAGCTATGTATAGGGTATAAAGTGCGATCTCATCAAATTTATCTCAGTAACTATAAAGCAAGGAAAGGGTTGCGGACATACAACTGATATTCTACATATTGAAGTGTGATTCTAGAACTAGGAAGAAGGTTTGGAAAAATAAAATTAAGGGCAGTCTGTTTGAAGGAAGAAGCTAAGATAGTGAGTGTAAGAAGAAAGGAAAACCTTAAGGTGGGAGAAAGTGAGGAAGGTCTCTAGTGTTGATACAGAACTAAGCAAATTAGTGAAGAGAATAATCAAGGTTGAAGAATATGAATCAAGGCCTTGGAAGCATATCTAGTTCAAGGGTCTAAGTCTTGGTCATGGTACTTGTAATTTGAAGATCTATAAGAATAATTATTTGCGGGTTTTCCTCTCCAAGAGGGAGAGGTTTTCCCCTAGCTCTAGGAGCCTAACTTTTGTGTCCTGTGCATTTTGATATTTGACTTGATGAAATATTAACTAAGATAAAAGAAGAGAAGACATAAGTAACACAAGCAAGCTCACAAGTAATTATCAAGAAGAGAATTTTTATTAATCACCAGCCCTCCAAATTCTCAACACCAATTGCATGCACAAGATTTGATCCATGCGGTTATGACCCAAAATCTCCAATTCAGGGCATGCAGTTCCGAAATCTGAACCAATTTTTAGGCCAACCTTCAAATCACTTCCTAGAACCTCATATAACTTTCCAGAATCATATTTAACATGACAAGAATGCTAATCATTCAAATTTGAATAATAAAATTGACCTTGACTTCTTAGAACACACCATATGTTTCGTCAAACATATGGTAAACATGTAAGCTATAGGTCATGAATGCATATTTGAGTGTAAATCTTTGTACTTTAGCTAAAAAAATCACCAAGAAGGTCTAATTCCCTCTCAAGTATCCACATATACACTTGTTATGCCATGAATTCGTCAACCATTCATCAACTTATCAAAGCATAAAAAGAGTCATAACTAGAACATATTATAGAACTAGGTTTATAACCAACATATAACCATAATTATAACCATGATAGAACAACCAAAAATCCACACCATAACAAGAAGAAATGCTCATAAATCACAATAGGAAAATAACTCTTATTAACATATGAAAAATCCAAACAAGTTAGGGACTTCTACGTACGACCTAACCATAGATTGAGCTTAACCAAATATTTCTTTCAGCCAGTCACCCCTATGTCATATTCCAAGCATGAATGTGGGATCTCTGGGAGAAACCAAAACATGAACAACCAAGGGAATCCAAAGGTTAAACCACCTCCACCTTTAAACTACCACGATATCACCAAAACATATCAAGAGATCACAAAACCAAAGGAAGCTTGGGTGCCTCATTCCTTCACCATCCCTTGAGAAATTTTCCTATCTCCAACCACTTTCCGAGGGATTGTTGAATAAAACCATCTCCAACCCCAACCCTTGGGAATTTTCATGATACCACCTCATATGGATCCAAAACCTTATGACAATCCAAAGCTCAACCAGGAAATAAATATCATCACACCATGGCTATCTAGGAAATGGAAAGGAAAGGTTGAAACCACTATCAAACCCAGCAAAACCCATTCTAAAGACAACAAATGAACAAAATAAACAAATTCATGTACCATGCATTCACTCCTCAACTAGGAAATCACACATGGAACCTGTTACTTGCAAAATCTGTAACAACCCTAGTAAAAATTCATGTAAAAATATATAAGACCACGGTGATGGGACACATATTCCAAGTTGAATGGTGGGAAAAACATCTTATTGGGTGATCATTTCGGTTAATATGGCTAAGGAAATTGGAAGAGGAAATAGCAAAGGCATTAGAAAGGAATGATGCATTAATTGACATTTTATTTATGAAAATAATGGAAATTAGGATAAAAGGAAGGTGAAAGGTCACAGGTTGCATGTGAGGATGAAAATGAAGGAAAATAATGGAAAATGAATAAAATAAAGGTTTCATTGATAAAAAGGCTCCTAAGGATCAATTGGAAAGCTTTTGGATCAAATATTTTGTCAATGCATTTTTGGAGCTCTCTCATTATTTTCTCTCTCTCATACTCTTGGATACTTAGAGTTTTCTTGGAGCACTCTTGGAGAGTGTTGATACTTGGTGATTTGGATCAAGAAGGAAAATGAAGAGTAGGGAAGCATAAGCAGACATCAAAATTAGTAGCTACATTGGGATTTTATTATAGGTACCAAGTTGCATGTATGTTTTCCTCACTAGTTTTGGCATGCATGGTATATGCCTGTCTATTTTCCTAGCCTTTCCATTCTTGGATAGCCATGGTGTTGTGGGTTTATTTCCATTTATTTTTTTCTGGTTGGTTCTCATGATTCCTTTAGTTTTTGGGATGAGTTATTAGTTCCTACAGCCTTGGTTGGACAAATGCTCTTGAGCCCTTGGTGGGTTGAGTTACTAGTCCTGGAGCATAGGTTGTAACAAACAGTTTAGAGCCCTGGAAGAGCTTGAATAGAGACCAATCCATGATGGTTGTGATGTCCGATCGTGAGGTGGAATAACTAGTTGATGGTTGAGGTGGTTTTACCTCTGGAAGCCCTATATTGGTTTTGATTTATGTGTTTTATGAGATCCCACATTCATTCTTGGAATATGGGGCAGGGGTGATTAGCTGAAGAGAGATTTAGCTCAACCAATCTATGGTCGGGTGGAATGTGGAAGTCCCATCTTCAATTGGTTTTTACATTTAGTAATGAAGAGCTCATTTTTTTGGTATTTGGAATGCAAATGTACTGGTTCATATGGGGATTCTATTTTTGTTGTATCCATGGTATTTTGTTGTTATTATGTTGGTTATAAGCATGTATTTTATCAGTGACGATGTATGGATCTCTTCATGTTTTTCTTTGTAAATGAATATACAATGTATCTATGGTCAAATATATTGTAATGTAGCTAATGATGTAAGGGATAAATTCTTCTTAGTGATTCTCATATAAGTATGATACCCCTATGCTTAGATCTAGTATTTACACTTGTAGATTCAATGTTGTGACAAGTTTGAAAAAAAATCATGTCATGGCTAGGAGGGGTCCAAATGAGTTATTATTGATGTGATTACTTTTGTATCATTTTCATGTTGTTATTTATCATTTTCGAACTTTTCATGAAGTTTTGGGCAGATCACTGGGTTTTGGGCCTGAAAAGGTGGCTCAAATCCTGAGTTCGTTGGCATAAAAATGAGTATTTGGGGCCCTGGCCGCTATCATGCAGTGTTATTCCTACGACTATATACTCCTAGACATAGGCATGCAATCATGTGCCCACATCTATGGCTCAAAGAGGTCAAAATGTCAGTGTAACCCAGAGGTAAGAGGCCTGAAAGGTTTGGTTACCTCCTGGGGGAGTTGTTTTTTTACAAGGTCTCTATGTTGGTTTTCCATCAGTTCCACTTCCTTAAGGTCACCTAAGGGGTTGAATATCATTATAGTAGCCTCTTGTCACATGTTTACCCCGGTTGGCCCGTTACTTGGGTAGATGTGGGAAGAGGGTGTTACAGAGTGATATCAGAGCGTGGTTGCACTCTCCTTCGGCGGTGTCTGGATTTTTGTTCTCTTTAGGTGATCTTTGGTTTCTGGTCTCTTTGTGTGATATATGATACCACAGAGTGGTGTCAGAGTATGGTTCAACTCTCATACTGTATGGGTGGTATGTTGATCATGCATTTATGTTGATTGCATATGTGTTTAGTATGCTTGCATTCTGTGTGCTTATTGCATTCACATGGTGTTGATCATGGTTGAAGTGATGTCGCAATGTGAAGTTTGATGATTTTGTTGTGGGATGTGTCGTCATGGTTGTATATGCATTTACTATGCATGTCAGTGTCTATAAGTTGCTATGCAAGCATTGTCATGGTTATAATTATTTTCCATGAGGTCATTGTATGCATTTTAGGTCATCATGGTGTTTTTGGTACTATGATGCTGATGTGTTGGCTAAGATAGAGCAGGAGATGTGATGTTATGATTCAACAAGATGATGAGCTTAGTGACAATCAGTCAACTTCACTAATTGGGCCCGCAAGCTATTTTTAGGTGTAAGCCTATTTTTAGACTATGTCTGTTTTTAGACATGGTGATCATATTTCAGAAGTTGCAGGATGCTATTTGTGGATGGTTGGTCAAGTTGGAAAAATAGATGAAATTCTATTTTTAGAATATTGGGCGAAGTCTATTTATAGATCGTTGATCTAAAAATAAAAGTGTCGATTATTATTAGCTCTTAATAATAATCTGACAATAAACATCAACTTATTCTCTTGGAGCACTCAATTTCAGTATACAAATTTGTCAAGTCAGTGGGCTGAAGGAATTACGCAATTCCTAGGGTTTATTGGTGGTTCATGCATGGAGGAATCAGTTAGAATTGAAGTGGCAAAGTTATGACAGAGTTGGAAGAGTAGTTCATAGAGTTGTTATTTAGTTTAACTCAATTAAGTGAGTTAAACTCAGTTGAGCTAGTTGTATCTAGTCTAACTGAATGATACACTAGTGAGAGTGGAGTGAATTAATTAGTTAATTAATTCACAAATAATAACTCATTAATCAACTAAACATATACAACAGTTAACTATAGTGCATGTTAGTTGCAATGGAGACCCAGTGGAGAGATAGGTGAAAGGGCAAGATGGACTATCCGTTGCGACTATAGTGATGCATTGATTGCACCACACACACATTGGAGTTGCCAATGAGAATTTCACAGTGCAAGAAAGGTAGATTCGAATTCATTCAGGGGTCTTTTTCAACAGAGATTGCGCAGTGGAGGCAAGCTATCAGGTGGCAAGAAATCAGTTCATGGATTTGCAGATTTCATCTGATTAGTGTGTAATGATTGATTGTACTGAGAGCTTGATGTACTAATATTTTTATGATATTGTTACATGATCTCCATGATACATAATATATGATAGTTGGGGTTTTTAGCTTCAGGATTTTCCGTTAAACAATTGTGTTATGTGCGATTGTTTTTATTGCTTCATGTGTTTGCAATTGAATTTTAAATTTCTGCAAAAGATTAACAGTGGAAGGATTCTGTATTTAGCAAGAAGATAAAATATTGTTATATCATGAGAATATGGATATATACATGCATCTTGTATATAATTTCTACATGTGAATCATTAAAGTTAAATTGCAACAATGGATTTTTGGGTAAGAGAATATCGCCATACAAGTTGTATGCTTGGCATGCAAGTATGTGATTCATGGTTGTTGTAAGTATTTGGGTTACTTATATGTTTGTAATTCTATTATTATTATGGTTACATATGTGATAAATGTTGGTTTATCAGTGTATTCGTATGCATTATGGTTATGTGTATTCCTTTAATTCTATTTATTTTATCGTTACATACATGATTCATGTTAGTTAATTAGTGTGATCATATGTACATGTGTTGGTTAGTCAAGCATGGTATTAGCTTGATGAGTAGGATACATTAGGGGAATTTTGAGGTCTAAAATGGGCCTCCTAAGGAAATTATAAAATAATGGTGGAAATAATAAAATAATATTAAATTACATCATCAAAATTTAGAGGGAAAAAGCAAAAACTATTTTTTCAACTCATATTTTCAACTTATCTCCCTATGGATTTACTCAAATTTCAGGCGGGAACACTCGTTGGATGCATAATTTTATTCCTCATCCAAGGAGTACCCATGTTGAATACTTTCAATGGGCCCTACTAACTAAAAAATGATAAATACATGAAAAATGTGATTTCAATCACATTTTTTCATGTATTTCTCATTTTTCATGTAGCAGGGTCCATCAAAAGTATGCAACATGGGTACTCCTTGGATGAGGAATAAAATTTTACATCCAACGAATACTTGCTAGGTCCCTATAATACTAGTGTATCCCCTTATTGTTATTTTTAGTGTAGCCCCCTTATTGTTATTGTTGTTCCCATGTAGTCCCCATATTGTTATTATTGTTCTGCATAGAAGCCCATTATTGTTATTGTTGTGCCCTTACATTTTTATTGTTATGTCGGCTAGGATTATATTGTGACCCTTGGACTCCTATTTATATAAAGGAGGTTTTTTCATTTGTATCATCCAAGAATTGTTAATTTATGTAATGTAAAAGAGGTTTCCCCATCGAAGAGGATGATTTCTAAGTCGTTGATTTATCTTTTCTTCTATTTTGTGAGGTGGTTTTATAAAATTTGGTATCGGAGCTTTGGATTCTAGGGTTTTGTTGTTGCAAATAGTTCATCTTGGAATTTTCACTATAATTTTTTTTCTACGAAGGTTCACAAGCTGAAAAAATCCATTTAAGCCGAAATCCTAAGGAACTTCATGTAAAAATTTCAAATCTTGGTTCACTATATTTTTGGAGATATGATCTGAGGAAGTTAGGTTTTTTGCAGGCTCCAGAATTTCATCTAAAACAAGTGGTTGAAGGGAAATCCTCATAACTTTCGTTTCAGACATCAGATTGGAATTATGTAAAAAATTTCCAAAATTGAACAGATTTTAGTTTCTTGTGTATCAATTTCAGTGCCGAAGGTCGAAACAGTGACACGTGGCATGTCGTACAAGTTTTCTCTACTGAACTAATCCATAATTAGGTCATCATGGGAGATCGAGCATAAATTTATCTTAAATAATAA
The DNA here is from genome assembly GCA_034641835.2 of Pinus albicaulis. Lineage (NCBI taxonomy): Eukaryota > Viridiplantae > Streptophyta > Pinopsida > Pinales > Pinaceae > Pinus > Pinus albicaulis. The sequence continues at coordinate 16,137 of JAXQQM020093026.1, read as the reverse complement.
AAATTAGGTCTGACCTGTGGCATTGGAAATAAGACTTAGAGGGCTACTACAGGACTGAAGATCAAATCTTGGGGATCTGAAATTACAGGGATACATCAATTTCAATATCGAGCTCCTCAAAAGCAAGAAAAAAGTGTGTATGTTTTTTAAAAATTTTATAAATCTTATTTGAAAAATCAGTTTGAAGTGATTCCAAGGGCATATTGAAGCATAAATATTAGTATTGGATTCTAAACCCCCCTACCCACCCCCCCCCCCCCCCCAAAAAAAAAAAAAATTCCACACCCATTAAGCCTTGAAAAGGCTCTACTATGACTCGTGAAGAGGAATAAGTGAAACATGATATATCAAAATTACGAGACCAAGTGCAACAAATTTTTCTCTCACAAAGAGTATCAAAAAATGAAATGGAAGCTAAGATGGATGGTTTGAAGAAAGGGATGGATGGATTGAATAAAGGTGTGGAAGCTAAGATGGACGGTTTGAAGAATGGTGTGGAACCTAAGATCGATGGTATAGAAGAAAAAATGAAAGGCAACATGGAGGACATGAAGAATGGTCTAAAAGCATATATGGAAAGTTTGAAGGAAGTTTTGAAAAAGTTGCTACAAGAAATGATTCCTAATGGCGAAACAGTAGTAGATGAAACTCATGATGAGAAAGAAAGGAATGTTAATCATGATTTCATAGACTCTAATGTTTTATTTAAGACCCACCATATTCCAAAGATCGATATGAGGAATTTTGATGGAAAGGATCCAGTAACATGGATACTACACATGGAGCAATATTTTGATCTCCATAATGTGCTAAACACACAAAAGGTATGCATTTCAACTTCATATTTTAAACAAAATTCATTTGTATGGTATCGATGGCTTTTCTCTCATAAAAAATTGTCACTTGGTCAATTTTTACGGAGGAAATAATAGCACATTATGAGTATACAAAGATCAACACCTTCTTTATCCAATTGATCAATATCAAACAAAAGGGTTCAATGGTGGAGAACATTGAGGACTTCCAAAAATTGAATACAAGGGTAAATGATATTCCATAGGAACAGAGGATTTATGTCTTCATAGGGACTTTAAAGGATAACATCCAACATGAGGTTTGACTTTGGGAACTTAACTCATTGGAGAAGGCATTCAAGTTGGCAAGAAAAAAATGAAAGAAAAATTATGCCGACAAGGAAGCCTACCACTCACAACTATAAATATGGAAGTTTTGCTACTCCTAAACTTCCACAAACTACAAGTTTGACACCACAAAAATTGGAAGAAAAAAGAGCAAAAGAGAAAAATAAAATAAAGGTCATAAGTGTGCTGAGAAGAAATTATTTTACATAGATTGTGAAGAGGAGTAAGAAAAGGAACAAGAACTTCAAAAGAAGAGGATATACACCAGGAACCAACCTTATAGGAAGAAGAAATGAATCTTACCATATCATGTAATTCATTGGCAAGAATTACCACTCCTCAAACTCTCAAGATAGAAGTACATATCAAGAAGAAAAATGTAATAGTGCTAATTGATTCGGGTAGCACCCATAATTTTATTCATTGTAAGGTAGCCAAGGAATTGAATTGCTTCCTATACCCAACACCATAGTGTCAAGTGATGGTTGCAAATGGAGGAGCTATAAATTTCTATTGAAAGTTCCATAAAATAAAACTAACCATGGGGGAATATGTATTGAATAGTCTAATGCTCTCCATCCCAATGGGTGGTGCTGATGTTGTACTAGGAGTACAATGATTACAATCTTTGAGGACTGTAGCTTTTAATTTTCAAGAAATTTTCTTGATTTTTTTTTGGAAGGAAAGAAAGTTGAATTATGGGGCATCACAGGGAAGCCATGAAAGATAATCAACTCTAATGTCATGAAAAATCTTCTGAAGAAATAACAATGAGGTGTAATTGCACAATTATGCTCACTACAAGTTCAAACATAAAAATCATTTATTTCTCAATATCTCCAAAAAGTATTGGATAATCATTCCAAGGTATTTGATACTCCCACCAATTCATGATCAATCATTCTATTAATTTTATTCCAGGAATTGTTCCTCCAATCATTAGGCCTTACAGATATCCTTATGCTAAAAAGAGTGAGATTGAATGTATGGTTGCAGAAATGCTAGAGGCTAGTATAATTCAACCTAGTCAAAGTTTTTTCTCTGCTCCAAAAGTATTGGTGCACAAGAAGGATGGATCATGGCGTATGTGTCTGTATTATAGTTATCTCAACAAGCTCACTATTAAAGATAAATTTCCCATGCCCGTCATTGATGAATTATTGGATGAATTACATGGAGCAATTTACTTCACTAAGTTGGATCTTCATTTTGGATATCATAAAATTAGAATGAAGACTGAAGACATTCCAAAAACAGCATTTAGAAATCATGAGGGTCATTATGAATTTTTGGTCATGCCTTTTGGCCTTATTAATGCGCCTTCCACATTTCAAGGTTTGAGAAATTCCATTTTCAAACCCTTCCTTAAAAAAAATTTGTTAGTATTTTTTGATAATATACTAATCTATAACAAGTCTTGGAAGGATCGTATTCAACATGTTGACATGGTGCTCTATTGGCTTGAGGGGTCTTGGCCCAGGTTCAGAGTTTATCGTGTAACCAAAAAACCCTCCAACTACTGGCCCTTTCGGAAATGACCTACTTGCGCAGATCAAAGTCTCACCCGAAGCAGTATGGGGGGTGCTAGAACCAGGTTTCCGCACCCTAAGGGAGAAAATAATGGAGTAGCCCTAAGCATATCAATTACATACTTATAGGCAGATGTGTGCATTACTTAACATAATAAGACAGTTTCAGATAAAGCATAACAGAACTAGATCCAGATCTAAACAATGTGTAATCACTTGAGAAGATTTAGCAACCATCAACATGCATAAATAATCATAACAAATATCCTCGCGCAATGATAAATAAGCAACACAGAAACAATGCAATCTTAAATAGAACAGAAATAGTAGATAGATAACTCAGATCAATAACACAATAATTTTTCCAAAATATGTCCTTTATATTAGTTTCAGGTAAATTTAACATATCAAACTTTTCCCTTATACATACCCTTCTGCACACACAGCCAGTGGAGTCTGCACACAGCCAAGAATAGGTCTCTACGCACACAACCAGCAGGAGCCTTTCTACCCAACCCATACAAACCCTTAAAAAGTATTACAAATGCATAAATAGTCAGATCATAATAGTCTATCCTACTTGAACTAAGTTACTTTATTAGACTCGATCTATCTATTTATATTCTTCTAGCGCACAAATACTATGGTCTCAAACAATGGTTTGAGGCCCACAGTTTACCCTTAAGCCCATTTACATCAAAAGTAGGGACTTTGACCCACCCCAAAGTCCCTTGACTCATTCGCGCAACGTGCATATATAAAACTTATACAGAATTACATAAAAAAGTGTACCCCAGGGGACGCCGCTCCAACAGGCCCCCAACACAAACATGTGACTCGTCCCGAGTCACTGAGGTGTCTGCTCCTTTAGCTTGGCTTGGAGCACGCTGACATAATATTTTAGAGGGAGCACCATTTCCAGAATTTGCACCACAGCTCCCTGCGCTTGCTGAACTAACTTCTCCGTAGTGGGCCCTTCATTGGCCATCTCTATGTTGCGTTGTGTCTATTGAATTGCCTTTAAAGTGGTGTCCAAATTTTGTGAAAGCTAAATATCTTCCTCAGCCCATGGTTTCATACGTTCTTCCAGCAATTGTTCTTTTCATTGCAGGTCTTCGATCTTGGTCTAGATGATTTGGCCCTCCTGCAAACGAGCTAGGAATTGTGGAAGAACCAGGGTCGGTGCCACTATCCGGATCTATGCAAATTATTGTTCTTTATGATTCATCTCGTTTTGCAGCTAATAAACTATCGAATCATTTCACACGAACATCCATATGCCCATAACCTCATCTAGCAGACTATCACACTAGGTGACTGCAGCAGTAATAATTTATGTGGCTTATTTCACTTTGCCTGCTCGTTTGGCATAGACTTCAGGTGGAGTCTCAAGTTGCAACTTCATTTGTAGATCTGCGATTTGCTTCTCAAACTCTATATGGACTATTTGTACTTCAACACACGATGCTTTGAAAGCAACAACCAATCTTTCCAATTTTTCCTCTGGCGCAGTTGTAGCCAGGACCGTGGGAACTTCACTGCATACAAGGTGGATATTAGCTTAAAGTGCAGTATGTTGGGCTTCGGCTACGTGGTATGCTCTCTCTACTGCTTGCTGCTTCTATTTGGCCTCTATAGATTGCTTCTTTGAATCTTCGGCAGATGTGTGAGTTACATCTTCTCTAAACTGAAGTTCATCTACGATCATTGTATGCATCAAGTGCAGCTTCCTTGCAAGTAAAATAGAAATATTAATGTTATATCACCTGTACCGCAGACTTGAGCACGTTGGCTAGCCTCCACATAAATAGCTAGCGCAGGGATTTGTACAAGGTAGGCATCCTTGGTGGAATTTAATGCAATATCTAAGGGTTGTGTGCTGGTGACTTGTGTGTTGGTTTGGCTCGCCTGAGCAACAATCACTTGTATCTGGACCGCTTTCATCTTAAGTTCTTGTATCCCCACCTGAACAATCTCTAGCACAGCCTTATACTAGACCTCCATATCAGTCCAACAATCTTTTTTTGCAGACGTGACTGTGTTAGAAATTTCATTCATAGCATCCTCCATCAACATCAAGACCTCCTGCCCAGCATAGTTGGATCCCTTTCTCTTCTTTCTTGATCCACCAACGGCTTGAGAGTCACTCTTTATTCCCTTGGATGTTTGTGCCTCTACCTCCTCGACTGTGTCTTTTGGTGCAAACCTATTCTTCTCCGGCTTCGTTTCTTTTTCAAGGTCAATAATATCACCTCTAATGGTGGGTGTGTCTTCTTCCTCAACAGGTTTCTTCGTCACCTTCTCTGTTGTTTTCGTTGGCTGAGTGCCAATGCATGACTTTGTTAGCATTTTAGGTATCAACCATGTTGGTGGCCACTCAGGAGTGATTATGATAAGGTCATCTTCGGTAAGTAAATAAGGTAACTCACATCAGACTATTTCCACAGAGCCTTTCGAGTGGATGTGCATGCTATGGAACGTAGCTTTGAAGTCAGCTACCATCTTGTATTGATCATAGAGCATGGGCAACAGTCGTGACTTTGACTGCACAACCTGATATAGGGTAGCATCATAAAGAACCCAAAGAAGTTTATTCTCCTTGACGTGCAAGGGGTCTGAAGAGTTCCACAGAGTTTCATATCATGCAGCCTCACACATCTGAGGCTCGATCTTAGGAAACTACGTTTCCTTGGGGGTCTTCCACCAAATAATCATGATCATCAATAATATCCAAGAATAATTAAACAAATTCCTTCCTCCTGTGCTTCATGCACATTTTCTAATCCTTGTGTTACACCATTTTTTGGTCATCTAACCTACTATCATTAGATGGACCCAAGTACACTATGTAAGACCAATTTTACCCTAAGTAAAATTTCTTTCACTATGTAAAATAACTTAATAAAACACATTTATTAGGTTGTTTATGGTCTAAACAGGAAACCCCAAAAGGAAATATTAAACAAACCTATATTTGTTTGGTTTTCCTCAAGGAATAATTAATTAAACAATAATGTAATTATTATTCCTGGTCATGTTTAACCCAAAACAAAGAAATTAATTAGATAAATCTTTATTTATCTTATTATTTTCTAGGAATAATTTTTTAAATCTTATTTAAATAATATTCCTTGTTAAATATGACTAAATCACCCATAAATAATTAAATAAATCATTATTTATTTGATTATCTTTCAACCACTTCCTTAAAATGATAAATAAATCATTTATTTATTTATTATTCACAAATAAAAGGATTTGACCCAAGTCAAATACTCTTTCCCTCCAACAAATATAATAAAATATTCCATAAAAGGTGGATCTAGATTTGGTTAATGTTATTTTAATCATGCACCAAGATCTAGAATGACCCAATATTTTGTTATAAATAGGAGGGTTTTTTCCTACCATTCTTCACCTTTTGTTGCCTATTAGATCACTCTGGATCTATACTCTGGGTCTAACTTTGAGCCATTATCATTGTCATATACTCCATTATTTGCTGTGTGAGCTCCCTTTGAGTTCTATCTTTGTCTAGGTTTTCTATACCAACAAGAGAGAGAAATGCTAGATCTGAAGTGCTGAGGACTTCCAAGAACCCATCCCATTGAGGAGAATTGGAAACACATTCTTGTTTTCCTCCCAGGTGCCCTTAATACAAAAAATTCTTTCAAAAAAGATTGTTCTTGTCTTGTCTATTGGATGTATGGAGCAAAACCTTATTTTTACTGCTTAATGTCTCTTTATGCATAGATCTGGTTTTTTGCAGCACTTGTCTTGATCAACTAACTACAGATCTGAAGATATTGGCAGTCATATTTGATGTTAGGGCTATAATTTATGCATAGCTAAAGTGTTATTTTTTCGTACACTTCGACAAAATATTCATACTAACAACTGGCGACTCCACACGGGTTTTCAATTATGACCGCTGTCGTTTTTCATATTCCTGCATATCCAGCTACTTCAGACGCTAGGGTTTCTTTTCAGCTTTTTTTTTCCTATTTTTATGTTTTTTTTCCCATATAAAACCCTAAAACATTAAAATTTCTAACTTCCGCGTGTTTTTGGCCCTTTTGCGCAGGTGACAGACATCAGCCGCAACTGAGATGACAACTTTTTCGGAAATCTGCCGCCGGGACACCCGGAGCTTTAGGTCGCACTTTTCAGCCCAGAAACTGTGACCTGGTCTCTAGGTCGCACTTTTCAGCCCATTATCTGCGACCTGCACAGAAAACAGGTCAGAACCTGTGACCTGCCAGTTTTTCTGCCTTTTTTCTGCAAATTTTCTGGGTTTTTCTGAAGCTTCTGTCAGGGTTTTCCAGCCTCTGTCTCAGCCCGTTTAGACCTGTTTCTGATATGTTTTTCTCATCTAAGTGGGAACATATCCCCCTATGGCTTCAGTACCCTCCACTTTTGGTGGAAGAGTTTTAACCGTTTCAGGTGTCTGTTTTTTCAAAGTTTCAGCCCCCCCTTTTTCAGATCTGATACCTCCTTTTTAGATCCCTTTTAATCAGCTCTTCTCCCTTTCAAATCACCTCCTGAAGTTTTGTTTAGATCTACCTTTAGGGCCTCCTCATTGTCCCTTCTGCTTTTTGCTGATTTCCTCCTTTTTTCCAGCCACCTCGCCTCTACCTCTTGGCTATGTTTTGCACCTCTTTTCAGCAGATTTCTCCTTTAGATCCCTGTCCCTTTTGACCCTAGATCTATTGGCCTCTTTTTAGTGTGTTTTGACTAGATTTTTTCCCTCTGTTAGACTAGTTTTGAGAGACCCGCCTTTTTGGGTTAGATCGATGCATTGTTAGCTGTTAATTTTTTGTTATTTCAGCATTATATACTGTTCTCTGCAGATTTATTTTCAGTTACACAACACACTTTTTCTTTTGCTCTCAAAATGTCAGGGTTTAAAAATTAAAATTAACACATGCCACACACTCACCCTAAGCGAAGAAGAGCCTCGTTAACACCGCCAGGCAAAGACTTTAAAACATTGTAAAATCAATTGACACTGCACCTTTCTGCCCTTGTTTCGACATTGTAATCACTTGATTCTGCACCTCCCTGCCTTTTTTGGTCGTTCTTCTTCCCCTTGGGCCGTGTTTGTGGTGTCACCATTGCGCCCCCAAGGCGCACATCCCGGAGACTTCTTGGCCTTCACCCTCAGTTTCCGGTCGGTCGACCTACTCCTTCCCGTCGTCGTCGAGTTAGTCCTCCTCTGAGTCCGCACTCTGACTCCTCTTTTGATTCATTGGGTTCTCCTTTTACTTCTGGTTCTCCCCCTGTCACCTTCACTATGTCTAGTCTAGGGCCTAACGCTAGCGGTAATCCCAGCCGTAATGTCAGGACTACTACTAGCGAAACCGCCACAGGAACTACCTCGGTTGCACCTTTGCTCCCTTACATGGCAGGCCTCAACCTCCCCGATCTCAATCAGTTGACCAATGACCCTATCCGCCACGATGTTGGTTGGCCTGCTATGCCAACCAAGCTCCCCTCCGACATCCCTAAGTTCGAAGGCCTTGCTGGAGAAGATCCAACCAACCACGTCCGATATTTCCACATGTGGTGTTCCTCCAATTCCATTACCGATGATTCCATCCATCTTCGGTTGTTCCAACGCACGCTTACGGGCGAAGCTTCTAAATGGTATGTTGATCAGGCCACCTCTTCCCATACCACCTTTGCGACCATTGCCCAAGCCTTTTTATCTTATTTCCAGCTCCCTCTCCGATACGACACTGGTACAGAGCTTTTGACTTCTTTCCGTCAAACCTCTTCAACCCGCCTTTCCACTCATGTCCAGGAATGGCGGAGAAGAAGGAGCTTATGTCGAGCTCCCACCTTCGAGGATCGGGTTTATATGGACTGGTTCCTTCACACTCTCTTACCTCCCATTGGCAAAGATGTCGCCTCTCATTTCCCTCAAACCGAAGAAGCCGCCCTCCAAATCGCCTTGAAATATGACCTGATCTACGCTCAGTCTGGTTATGTTTATACCATCCTTCCTGACCTCCCCAGGCCCGGTGGCGCTAACGCCCCAGGGGCATCTCATTCCACCGATGGTATCGTTGGAGCCCTTTCTCATCCATATGCTCAACCCCCTATGGGCTATGGTCCCCCTCCGGGAGGGGCCAGCACCTCTAGCGCTTTTCCCCCTCCAGGTAGCATGTATCCAGGATACGGCATGCCTTATCCTTTTGCCCAACCTCCTACTTACCTCAATGTTTCCCAACCTAACCAGTATCCTTATCCGTAGCCTGGTACTCCAGTTCCTCCAGCATATGCACTTCCACCTCCCTTGCCTTCTCAACCCCAGCAACAGCACCTACAGCCCCCTCCAGGGCAAGTATTTGCACAGCAGGGCGCGACTAATCCTCCTTCCTCTCAAAGAAGGCGGAGAGGCAATCAAAATCAATCTGCCCCTGGTACTCGTGGACCCAATCCTCAAGGTACTGACCCTAACACTACTAACCAGCAACAGGGCACTCAGCCCAAGCCGGACAGGCCTATTCGCACAAATAAGCCTTGTTCGTGTTGCGGTGTTTACGGTCATTACACTCACGATTGTCCCCTTCTACCACAGATGCGGAAAATGTGGGAGTCTCAAGCCACATTGCGAGGACAACATGCCTCCCCTCATGCTCCCCCTAATGTGGCCACTACTCAACCGGTTGTGTTTACCGATCCTTTACCCCAGCAAGGATTCGTGGCTGCCCAACCACCTGACGAACAGGTCGCCACTCAAACTTCCCCGTCTGGTTCCTCCGATTACCAGATCCTCATGATGCACTCTGATCCATCCCCAACCATCGACATTCACCTTCAAACTCGGTCTCGCCAGTACCCCAGGCCTTCCGCTCAATCTGCCCCCGAGTCCCCTTCTTTAGGTTCTACAGAGCCTCTTTCGACATCCAACGGTCCCTTACATATCCCTCAACCCAAAGTTGAGGTTCATACCAAGATTCCTAAGGGACCACTACGCCGAAATGCTGCTTCTAGTCGAGCTGCTCATTCGTATAGCATAGTAGATGATTTGGCGCAGTCTCCTGCTGCCATTTCCACATTGGAACTCCTCTAGTCATGCCCTTCCCAAAAGAAGGCTCTGCTATCTGCCGTGGGCGCTGTAGATCCTGCTGATGACCAAATGATTGTTTTCGACGCCCATCAATCAGAACATCCTCCTCTTCCTACTTTCGTAGCCTTCCAAATCCCAGTCAAAATCCAGAACTCTAACATTTCTCAGTGTATAATTGATGAGGGGGCATCCACCTGTGTGATGTCCGCTTTAGTTTGGAAGCAACTCGGATCTCCTAAGTTGGCCCCATCCACGATCACCCTTCGAGCGTGGGATGGCCACGCCTCCCAGCCCATTGGCCTCTTCCGTAATTGTCCTATCACTCTTGCGGGAAAGACTGTTTGCGTTGACATCGAAGTCATCGACGCCCCTCTAGATTACAACATTCTCTTGGGGCGAAGCTACACCTATGCCATGTCTGTTGTCCCTTCCGTGGTTTTTCGCAAGATGTCTTTTCCTCACAATGGAAAGATAGTCACCATCAACCAGTTGATGTATCATGAGCCAAAGTCTCAGACCTCCCCTGAGACGACCATCTCTTCTGTAGCCAATAAGAAAACCGTCGATTCCTTGACCAGTGTCTCTCCTGGCGTCTACAAAGACTCCTCTTTGCTTGGTACTTTCCCTGGTCTCCCTCCTCCTCCTATCTCTGATCCCAACTTATCGAATGTTTGCATGATGCAATCGTCTCGGGCTGCCCTTAAGCGACCCGCTTCGGCTAATCAGCAACCTCAGACTCAACCTCGCCCACCACAACTCGCTCCTAGCCATTCATCTCAGCCAGTCGGACCTCCTCCTTCTGGCCCTTCTCCTACAGCTGGTATCCCTGAACCCCTCTATCCTCATGGATCGGTTCCCCTAGGCCTCAACCATCTTGGAGCCATCCCTCCTGGTCATTACCCCACTGGTCAGATACCTTTCCTGGCTCCCCCTCCCGGAGTCTATTCGGTCCCCGTCATGGCCACCCTCTCTCTCCCCAACCTGACCCTGGGCATACCCGTCTAGTACCTTGACCCTCCAGCCGCTACCCCACCTGGTCACCCCAAACCGTATCTCTCTTTGACACCCGTTCAACCGGTCCCCCTTGCTTCCTCCGTTGCCTCCATGCCCCCAACACCTCCTCAGGACCCTGCTCCTGCAGTGGCAGCTACAGGACAAAAAGGCAAAGCTCGCAAGGGGGCATCCAAAGACAAGGCCACCCCGACTGACCCGGATCCTCCTCTGCCCGCAAAGCCTTGCGCCTTGTGGGATGTCGTCGGTCATGCCACCCATACTTGTCCTGAATTTCCCTGTATTCAACCCATGGTTAAAGTCGCATTCCTTGAGTCTACGGTCCCTAACCCCTTTATTCCGTCCTCGTCTGTAACCAAGAACCCTAAGATTATTCGCACCAAAAAACCCTGTGCTTTGTGCGGTGTCCATGGCCATTACTCCCACCATTTTCCTCACCTGACACATTACTGCGCCTCTTTAGAGGTAGTTCGAGAGTATGAGGTTGAACAAAATCAGTCCGCCTCTCCCATACTTGCGCAGTATGCTTCAGGTCAGCTTGAGGATCCCCCCGCTCCCATTGACATCCCCCCCTGATGTCCATATGACGGAGTCTACTACCACCATTCTCTACCTATCATCCTCTGTGAGACCCTTGGAGAATATTCCCTTTGAATCCTCCCCTGTTGTTTCGCTCGATCCTCCTTCAGCGACCACCCTGGGCTCAACATCATTCGACCATTTGTCTTTCTGTTCCTCTGTCATCCCCCATGACGATCGGTATGTTAGCCTTTCTTCCTATACAGATGATCTAGGTAGCTTTCCCGCGTCATGTGGTTTCCCTTCCTCTCGTCATCCCCTCTTTTCCTGTCCGGATGCCCTCTTGGAAGCCTTCTCCACCCATGACCTCATCCTTCCCGCCCATAACCGGGATAACACCACCCGTATTTCTGTTGACCTCCGCAGCCCGAGTCCCAACCATACCTCCTATAGCCCTCATATACCACCATTTAGTTCGTATATGAGTCATAGCCATCCTGCCCATCGCACTCCCTCCCACAGTTGCCGCTCGATGTCCCACACCTAATCACTGTCTGGCGGATCTTGAGCCAATGGCTCTGCTCTTGCAACTTGTAGATCACGTATCCCCTGACCGGCCATCGCCATGCGCTGCATGACACCCCGCCATTCCGAGGGTAGACCAATACATGGCTCTATGTACTAGTCGTCTAAGTCTTGCCACCCGCGCTCTGAAACATCGGTCAGCAACCTCTCGCATCTACGGTGGATGTCCTCCAGGAGGGCGGCCGCATCCTCATTATGCGCTGCTCTCGATCCACTCGGGCCTGCAGCTCCTGATGCTACCGGTCATCCCATATATCCAGCCGGTTTTACCGGAGCTATATCTGCATACCAAAAGTACATGAATCAGTACCCTATCTACTATTTAATAACTTTAACATGCCCAAAAAAGAGTAGTCACTTTTCACTTACCATCGGGTCCCCATACTCGACCAGGCGGAAGTGGTAGGTCCGGATCCCCACAATAACTCATCCCACTATATGGATATTCGTCTATGTATAACGGCATCTGATCCCAATGGGCAAAGAACTCAGGTCGAAACACCCGTCCGACCGCCCCTCCTCCTCCTCTGCACAGTAGTCGCCCCCACCGGCGCATCCTGGGCTCTCTCGGGCCCCCATCTGGGAGCTATATACGAGGTCGTAAGTTCGGGATCTTCTCAATAAAGAAGGAGCACAATAAAGTCCCATACAAGCCATCGTGGTTCACTTGCTACTTGCAAAGCGAAAATTGTCATTTTAACGACACCAACATCATTTGGGCCCACACATAGTAGGTCCCACTCAACACACTCTCCACAATCATCATCTGCCCCCCAGTGATGTGATGGAGCGCCTAGTTGCCCAGGATCCGCAGCAGTGCTGTGGCCACTGCACGGGTCTCTAATCTCTCTAGGTCCCCGATCAGTATCCGAGTCCCTTTGACTTGGAGACCCGGTCGACAATGTCGCTCCACAAACTCCATGATGTTTCACCCCCGCGGTAATACTGGCTACGTATTTCCCACCATCCCAAGTGGCGAGAGATCAGTCAGGAAATACAGATCCTAGACTGTCAATTCGATCCTATGCCCCTGCACTACAAAGACCTCATGATCTGGATCCCAATAACTGACAATCCGGGCCAACAAGGGCTCCCCTGCTCTCATCAAAGGGTTCTCCAAAAACTTCAGAACCCCAAATCTGGCCAATACACGACGGACACCCTGATCTGCCTGGATCTCTGACCGTAATGTACCCAGGTCTCTCTCTCTCCAGTTGACCCGTATATCTGCCATATCTGCACAAACACATCATCTTTGTCACTATACAGATAGGAAACACTGTAACCAATCACAAAAACCCAAATCTCAGCCCTAAAACAGCACTGAAATCTCATTCATCCTCCAGGTCGCATTTTTTTTCCCAATCCTAGGACAGGTCGCAGTTTTTGGCTCAAAAACTGCTTCCCAGGTCGCAGTTTTTGGCCCAAAAAGTGCGACCCAGCCGTAGAGGTGAAAGAGGGTCTATTCCTGAGATTCTGGGCCCTAATCTAAACTTTCAATCCATCAAAATGAAAGAGTAAGGTTAGGCCTCTTACTTGCAACTGATGGATCTCGATTCCAACGGTCGGTTTGTCCGCTACGCTCGCCGCAAGATTTAGGGCCTTCTCTCCTCTCTACATTCACCACAACAACACTAGCAAATGAGTGAATTTGGAGGGAAAACTGCCTTATTAAAAGAGAACCCTTGTTTTTTCTTTCGCCTGCTGCGACCACACCATAGCTTCGTTTGACAAACCTTCTACACCGTTGGAAAGCTATCACTGAGCCCTCAAATGGGTATCTGTTAGTTTTTTGTGATTTGATACTTCACCGGGACACATTTTGTCCAAGATGGGTCACTTCACCTCCCCCCAAAATCGAATTTCCTCACTTACAACACTTGTACTTGGGGCACCACTTTGCCTCCATACTTGTCTTTGTTCGTGTCAATTTTCGTCATGAGATACCATCTTGTACTCATGTTTTCATGGTCCCCCATGGGACCTTTTCTGTGTGGCAGCACCATCGAGTCGCCCTTGTTTAGAGCATCCAAGTTGAGTCATCATCGCATTCATGGAGTCTATCCCGAGTCCCTTTGTACCCCGCTATAGGCCTCCATCCTTCATTGCTTGGTCTCTCTCTTGTGTCGCACATTATGGCCGTCCGTCCCACTGTCCCCTATCCCTTATGATACTGTGTCAGTCACTGCCATATCATTCATGTCCTTTATGCTCTAACAAGGGAAGTTGTCCATTTGCTACTCAGTCCCCTCCATTACATCATCATCATTGGTATTAGTCTGTCAGTCGCTCTACTATTTTCTCTCGTGCCTTAGTTGAGGATCTCTCATTGCCTCACCTATGGCGGACCTCCTTCTGTCGACATCAGCTCCTTCATTCCAGAAGAGAGGTCTAGAGGGCGGTGTACCTTGGTTCCAGCTTCCACTCTTGTTCGGTGCCTCGGATCAGGCAAAGGGATCTCTCATTTCCCTTTGACTTGATTGTTTCTCCACTCCAGCTCCTTTCAGCATGATCGAGATCCGTATGCTTGATGGTTCAGTGATGCAGCAGTCGCTTTTGGTGATTCCCGGGTGTGTGTGAGATGTCTCAGCCCTCATGAGGGGGTGGCCCTGTAGGTAGCCCCCCACATGCCCGGATGACCTCTTCATTGTAGCCTTCGATGCAGCTCCATATATTTGATGATGTCGGCCTTAGCCGCTTGCGGCGCCTCTTTGATTTTCATATATCAGTTAGATTTTGTGAGTCATTCCCCGCCTATAGGGGGCATTTGGGTTGTATTTGTATCTCATGTACTCAGATATTATTGTATAATTCCTGGCTGTTATCCCAGGCACAACATGTATATGGGATCCCTCATTGTATTTTTATCTGGCTCATGTTGATGCCAGCTGTACTTTATGGTTCGGTCCCTTGTTTACTGGACACACTATTCTTTTGTACTTTGTCTCGGCGGGCATAGGTATGCCTCCCCCGCCGCGTTTAGCACAGGTACCCTCTCATAAAAAGAGACTTGTTGCACCTGCAAGTCTCGTCTCCTCAGGGTCTAGTTCTTCAACACATTAGTCTACCTCACATTTCTCTCTCTGACTTCCCTTTTGATGTCTGGTGATTGAGTTCTTACAACGTACTTCAGTCATACGATTTTCTCCTAACACTCGCATGCTAGGGGGAAATCTCTTACACCATTTTTTGGTCATCTAACCTACTATCATTAGATGGACCCAAGTACACCATGTAAGACCAATTTTACCCTAAGTAAAATTGCTTTCACTATGTAAAATAACTTAATAAAACACATTTATTAGGTTGTTTATGGTCTAAACGGGAAACCCCAAAAGGAAATATTAAACAAACCTATATTTGTTTGATTTTCCTCAAGGAATAATTAATTAAACAATAATTTAATTATTATTCCTGGTCATGTTTAACCCAAACAAAGAAATTAATTAGATAAATCTTTATTTATCTTATTATTTTCTAGGAATAATTATTTAAATCTTATTTAAATAATATTCCTTGTTAAATATGACTAAATCACCCATAAATAATTAAATAAATCATTATTTATTTGATTATCTTTCAGCCACTTCCTTAAAATAATAAATAAATAATTTATTTATTTATTATTCACAAATAAAGGGATTTGACCCAAGTCAAATATTTTTTCCCTCCAACAAATATAATAAAATATTCCATAAAAGGTGGATCTAGATTTGGTTAATGTTATTTTAATCATGCACCAAGATCTAGAATGACCCAATATTTTGTTATAAATAGGAGGGTTTTTTCCTACCATTCTTCACCTTTTGTTGCCTATTAGATCACTCTGGATCTAAACTCTTGGTCTGAATTTGAGCCATTATCATTGTCATATTTTCCATTATCTGTTGTGTGAGCTCCCTTTGAGTTCTATCTTTGTCTGGGTTTTCTACACCAACAGGAGAGAGAAATGCTAGATCTGAAGTGCTGAGGACTTCCAAGAACCCATCCCATTGAGGAGAATTGGAAACACCTTCTTGCTTTCCTCCCAGGTGCCCTTAATACAAAAAATTCTTTCAAAAAATATTGTTATTGTCTTGTCTATTGGATGTATGGAGCAAAACCTTATTTTTACTGCTTAATGTCTCTTTATGCATAGATCTGGTCTTTTGCAGCACTTGTCTTGATCAACTAACTACAGATCTGAAGATATTGGCAGTCATATTTGATGTTAGGGCTATAAGTTATGCGTAGCTAAAGTGGTATTTTTTCGTACACTTCAACAAAAGATTCATAC